>PQWD01006131.1:0-72274 GCA_019425675.1 Leucinodes orbonalis
AATAAGTAAAAGTATGTCATGAAATATTATTTCAAAACATAATTGGATTATCTACTGTCAATTTTACTTTTACACTTACTATATTAATTCATTATTAAAAATCTTATTTAAATGGTCTTGTAACACAGAACAAACGTCAACTACGATTTACTATTAGCTATTTCCCGTATAAGCGTTTGTTAAATTACAAGTTTTTGCTTTCAATATCTGCTTTCGCATTTTACAGTATTACAACGCTGGAAATTTGACTAACTTTTTACTTTACTGAACGACATCTTAGTGTTAAACTTGCACTCAAAGACTTGTTAAAAAGAAATAAGTTTTAAATAAGAGCTTAAACCACACGGTATCTGTGTGGTTTTAGCTCTGTTCTCATAAAATTGATCATATATATCGAAATATATTTTTATTATAATACCATGCCCACAATTGGCATGTGTAATAGTAAGCGGAAAGTATTTTTGAAAGTTTTGTATCTATGCGTAATTTTGACCATACGGTTATGTAAAATTAGTATTAGGTTTTAAATAAATATGAATGTTTATCAGCTGGTTACAGTTTTTAGTGCTATAACACTAAGTTTTAAGCTCCTTCGTCAACAACTGTGTAACAACATCCGGGTACAATCTAAAATGCTTTTAAGGATTTAATCCAATCTCATTTGTATTGTGTTGCAGGATCAAAGCATTTCAATTTACTCATTCGAAGCTTTTCATTAACCAAACCAATTAAATGCTTAACTTTTAGTTCTTGAACTTTGACATTTAATTAACACTGTCAATAGGGTTGATATACTTTGAGGTTAGACATATTTGAAAAAATATTGATAGAAAGAAAGAAAGAAATGTTTTATTCGACAAAAAAAACATGACATCTAACAACATCATAAACACATTTACAAGACAGTATAAAAAAAAAGAAATCGAAACAGTTAGTAACATTTAAAAAAAAAGTTTGCCAACTCTAATGAAAAGGCAACTGCAAAATGATACTATTGCCATTGCCATAATTTAAACTGGCGTGAAGTGCTAGTGCATTAGTGGATGTTTGAATCTTTCTTTCCTTTCTTTCTTCTTTCTAACTAGATGCACAATCTCACTCAAAAAGTGTCCGCGGAAAAGTCTGCCCATCGCGTGAGTTGGGTAGAATTTTCATTCATAATCACATCGCTCGCTACATGTCATTGCGACATAGTGGTATGCTCGTGCTTTTTTTGACTTTGTAACCTTTTAACAATGCGTTAAGGTCAAAATGTTTATAAATAATGTTATGTCATAAATGTTAAAATAGGTCAACGTATGTGTCAAGCGACTCGGACTTTTTTGGTTGATATTTCTTCGTGATTGTGCAACTAGTTTGTTCATTGTTTATCTAAGTGCTGGTTCCACCAATAAGGGCCAACAATCACTGTCTTGTAACATACACCAGAGAAAAGACCTTTCTCAACAAATTCCCCTTAAGTTATTGAAAATTATTGTCCCCCCTTAGTCCAGAAGCGTATTAGCTAAAAGGATTGACATAAATAATTTATTCTTTCCGTACGTATAATGTTGACACTTTTAACTTTAAAATTTCAACGCCTTGCAAATGACAAAACAGATTACAGAGTTCATTATTTAACTTGTCTTGACGGCATCGATAATTCTAAGGGTTGTCTATTATTTACCTTATTACTATTAAACATTATATAAGTATGTTTATCCGTTGTTTAGTACGTATAATACAGGCTTCACGCTTAACTTGGGGCTAGATTGCGCTGTGTGAGTGTCAGTGGACATTATTATACATATTATATACATAGTTGTGACCAATGACCAATATTTAGTGTTTTAGATGATCAAGGTCATTTCAGCTGCCTGAAAGGCAGTTTCAGGCAGCTGAGCTGATTTGGTCATTTTGGTAGAAAGTTATAGCCCTACTTTAAAAAGTAGTAGTAGGGTAGTTCTCACGGAGAAAACCTTATTAAAAGGTCACTATAATACATATGTCAACCTCAAATTCAGTTATATTCAGAGCTTAATGGCAATACCTATCGTATATAAATGGTTATGTTTTTATTTTTCACTTTTCTATGTTTCTATTAGTCTGATAAAAACAATTTGTGAATTTATACGTATGTGAAACACGTTCTCAGAAATCTACTTTATGAAAAAACTTCTATACAATAATGTGACGTGAAATTATACTAACTTTGGAGTATATATTCTGTGATTAGTTTTGGTGTTATTGCATAATAATAAATATTTAAACAGGTATAAACGCCAAAATGCCAAACAATGATTACTCAATTATAATTAATACAAATAGAGAAGGTTGAGAAGCCGTAAACGTTTGTCTAGCCACTTGCCGAAATCGTTAAACCAAGAGGTTGACCATTGACGTAATAAGTTACTTTATCCCTGGAGATAAGGGGCTCCTTCTGGAAACGAATCGCCATCGCTAATCTGTAAAATTTTGAACAGACTTCAGAATGTCGGAATTATTAAGAACAGTCCTAATTTATCTATTAAAAGTCGGACTCAAAAAGACTCAGTTCAGTGCTATAGGAAATTTATAATTAGTATGACATTGATTTGGTTTTAATAAATATCCTTTAATTTGTATAGGAAAATAAAACGTAAACTTCTAATAATATATCTCAGCAAAATTTCCCTCATACTTTTCTACTCAATCCTTTCTTGAATCCATGTTTCCACATGGCTCAACAATCCAATCTGATTCAGTACATATAGTTCAAGTTAGAATGATGACCTACTTATGGCGTGAATACAGCGAGGTGTCGAAGATAATCTATAGAAATAAGATTAATCAAATATTTAATACTAGTAAGACGTGGAAGCCATTTTGAGCTAAAAAAAATCTTATCATTCTAAAACTTTGACACAAACATCTCAATTGCTATAAATTTTAGGCTATATATAATCAAAAGAATAATTTAAAATATCAGTTTTTCAGAAACATGTACAGTTGAATTGTAATGTTTTTATCATTACTAGTCAACTTTACATAATGCCTACATATGCCTTCTGAAAAAACCACAAAAAACGTTTCACGAACCTGACATTAAATTAATTAAATAAACTATTTAAATTACCGGATATGAGTGACCTTATATTTCGTCTCGGGTGACGGCGCAGGGCTGGTTAAAGGCAATTTTAACAATGTCTTCCTATTATTGTAAATTTTCTTCAACACTACATCTGCGGTCAGCTGTAACACTCACTGGTAGGTGAGTGAACTGACCGTCCCGTTCATTCAATGTCATCAAAAAAATTGCAGATACAGAAGCTTTATTCTAAACATAATTCTTTTTTACTCGTAGCTTTTAAGCTACCGGATGTTAAGTAATACCAACACTTCAAAATACCGCAATACTACATCGACGTGTGCGTTGCCAACCTTTAAATTGGGATAGAGTAAATAATACATATGGGGTGGTTAAAACTTTTAGTAATTGGGCTGTTCATCATCATTAGCTCATTAAACGTCCCCACCGAGGGGCACGAGCCTACCCGTATAGGGTGATTAGGCCTTAGTCGTCCACGCGGGCCCAGTGCGGATTGGACGACTTCACACAACCTTCGAATTTCTCGCAGGCGTGCATGAAAGGTTCCTCACGATGTTTTCCTTCACCGTTAAGAGCGTCGGAATAACGTACATAATTTTCGAAAATTCGAAATACATGGTACGTTCGGGATTGAACCTCAGCCCTCCCTGTAGGAAGGCGACAGTCCACACCACTGAGCCACCGACGCTCTCTATTTGGGCTGTTAGTAAAAAGTTTTAGAATCTGGAGAATATAAAAAGGCTTAAATCGAGCTGGGTTGAGCTACAATAACCAAGAATAGACTTTCTGTACAAAAATTTTTGAATTAAACGACTACCAAAAAGAGCGTCAAAAAAAAACGGTTTCCTGACCGATGGAATTGAATGAAGCATTAGGGAAGCGGTTGCATCAGCTTTACCCACACTGCATCTGTGAAACAAAAAAAGTATTTGTTAGTATGGCATAAATTTCATACTTTGGTCATATTTTCAAGACACTGAAAAAGGGCTAGATAGCTCTTTTCAGGTTAAATAGTTAAAAAGGAGTTCACTTATAGTAAAATGTGCTAGATCTAGTCTTTTTGGGGCAAGGTGGCAGAACTGGCAGTGGTGGCACAACTCTGGTTAAGCATTCGTGCAATGCTCTCCCATCATTTAGTTCAACATCAATCCGAAAATTATTAAGTTCTGTTAATTACATATAAGAACAAGAGATATAAAATATATTTGATATATTTTAAATAATATATAGTTCAAGGTTATGCGTAACGTATGACGCCTTCTGGTCCGATGAACCGACGACTCGTGAAAGGTCTCTGGTCGAAGCTTGATGAGGAAAGTGGAGGACCGGGAGATCTGGTGCAGATTGGGGATACGTATCCAATGGACTGCGGTAGGTTGAAGAGATACTTACATAACAGTTTATTTCTCTCTCTGACTGTCCTAAGAACACAATTTATCTTATAACGTAAAAACAAATCCCAAAAACTTGAACAACTCGTTCTAAGTACCACAAATAATTTCTTAACTAACTGAAATAGTCAAGTAAATTAAATCAAAAGTTGGTTGAGCCTTTAATTGCCATGAGCTAGCGACTAACTAAGCGTCTTATTAGTATTCATCATTCAAATAAGGGATTAGCTTAACACAGAACAATTAACGTGATCCTGTAGCCATATGAATCTAAAATGTGTTTACTTATTATTTGTATATAATTATAATATTATAAGCAGACTTTAACTGACTTTGTAAGATCGCTACAGGATCAGGGGCCACGGCTTGGGTTCCAATTCCACGGGGGGCACTCAAACACTGATGGTGAATACAAACGAGTGTCTTAAAGAATTTTGAAATCATATCATATTTGTGTTCTGCTTATAGCCTAAAAATGACTGACAAACATAAACAGACACTCTAATTTTTTTGTTATAAGTAGATTTAAGTATACAGAATCTCAAAAAAGGTTATTAAAAAAATAAAAAAAACTGTTTTGACAATTTGTTTTTAATAAAACGTAGTGCTGGTTATTTGCCATATCTTTACGATGTTTGGGCATGTAAATATAGCAGTCCTATATAATACATAAAATTGATGCTTGGTGACTGTAATATTAAAATAAACGGTTTTACTAAATTTGTTTACAAGGTAAAACCTAATTTCAGGTAAGTTTTTTTGTGAAGTCAAGGTTATTACTCTCGTTAAGTGTAGCCTCCAATCTCATAACGACCATTACTACAGTTTTAATTTTATTTCGCGCGATCGTCAACCAAACGCCCTATCGAGCCCTAGAATTAAATATAAATTACGAAATGGCTATTGAACTTGGCAGCCATTTTGATCTTACCTCCTTTGTCACTGAACAGCCGAGGGACTATATACTAAACGACGTGTTATTGAACTTGATTCTAATTTCACATTATCAGTTATGATTTGATAATTGTACCTTTTAAATTTTCTATATTAATAATTTGGCAAGAAACTTGCACTATGTGTAATATAAACCGTGAACAAATATGAAAATTATACATATTATAGTGATTGTCTTCGCGGGATTCGAATCCACAGCTTTCAGATCACGCAGTGATCTACCTATGACTACTAGACCATGGCGGCTGTTAATTGTTATAACTTTTGATGACCCATTAGGTGTAGTGGTTGAGACGTCCGCTACTGCACAAAGGGTTCAATCACCGGGTGACGTAAACATTTGTGTGCATGAAAATGTCTGTTTGTATTGGTCTGGGAATTTTTGTGTACAATAATTATGTATATATGTATGTATTTACAAAAACAAGTGCGTGTATTTATCATTTGTTTAAAGTCAACACTACAAGCGCCACGCCTTATTAAGAGCTAGCTACGCGCTGTGTAAATGCTAGTGGATACTTATTTATTTTTATGTATTTATTATTTACAAACAAGTGAATAAATTAAATTGAATTATAAACTACCTCAGTCATCGCAGCTATATAGGGAAGCAGACATTATTAGTACTATTACCGGTTGCTTAATTTGGTTCTTGATATGACATAAGTTTTTTTTATCTGACTACTGCTGTTAGCCGCGGATGGCCTTTGCAGTTTCACTGGGCAATTGGCGGGCGCAGATGGCTCTCAGCCAAATGACATGAGTATCGTAGTAATTGCAGCCTATCGCAGATCACCCCTGGACTTTTTTATCTGACTACTGCTGTTAGCCGCGGATGGCCTTTGCAGTTTCACTGGGCAATTGGCGGGCGCAGATGGCTCTCAGCCAAATGACATGAGTAACCATTTAGAAGGTTATATTGAACGTGCTTCTAAGGAATCATCCACTTGTGTCTACTTCAGTTGACCCAAGTGGCATCTGGTCATAATATACTACCTACTAAAAATCAAGGAACTTTGTACCAAAGCTATAAGAAATCAAAGTGGCCTACGACTTAAAAATCAGAGAAATAGAGCTACTTACGTAGAAAATCATGTCAACAAGTCTCTCAAAAAGTTACTTTACTAGGTATATTTTTTTAAATAAAAATCAACGACCCAAAGAATACTTTTTCGTTCGTTAAGATGAAAAGTAATGTCACTAAAGCAGTAGAATGTGATGACTTCATGTTTATTTCATTGATATTGTAGTAGGTGCATACTATGATTACTGATTCAAAATCATTTTATTATCGTTACATATTTCATTATAGGTCTATTACTATTGGCAAAATTCATAGACATATGACGTTAATAAATGAAAGTTTTTTTATAACAGAAATGTAGCACACAATAATGCCCACAAAACAAGAAACTCGACAAAAACATTCAACAATATAAAAATTTGGTATTTATAGATACTTCGTTTATTTTTACTTTGAATACGTACAAACTATTTGTGATTCTATTATATTTTTTGTAATAAAGCTATATTTGAAAATAGCGAACAGTTATTTGATTGAAATATGGATCCGAATATTACATAGTATTTTTGGATTAAAGGGAAATAGGCATGTGTAACAACTATCTGTAAAAACTAAGGCTTAGAAAATATCAACGAATAAACGCAATCAATTGAACAAACACTCGAATAAAATATATTGAAAACTAACAGTGCTCAGTGTCGATAGCGTCCCTAAATCCTCATACTAAACAATCCAGTATTTTATAAAGAAAGCTACCAAATCCCACCAAGATATTACTTCACTTCCCCAATGAATCGAGGCTTTATTCGTTGAAATTGGCAATCATTAAGGGTATTGGATGAAAAATATCCACCAAACTTACTCTCTTGGAAGCCTTGGAAGTAAAACCTTTAATCAAATCGGCTTCTTGGTTACGAGAAGGGTTTTGGTATCTAATCTAGCTGTTAAATAAAAGCAAACGCATTTCTTGTAGGTAAAGCAATACATTTCGTGTGTGTGATGAAGTAATGGTTTGGATGAATATTTGTCCGCCCTATATTTTATTTACAAAATCTGGTAATCATAATTTGACTATTTGGATCTCTTGACCGATAGTTCAGATCTCTACTGATTTCACTACGACTATATATCAGTACAGTGAAGGAAAACATCATGAGGAAACCCGCGCACGCCTTAGAAGAAATTCAATGGTTGTGCGTGAAATCGGCCAATCCGCATTGGGCCCGCGGGACAACTTAAGCCTATACACCCTTTACGGGTAGGCTCATGCCTCTCGGTGGGGACGTATAATGAGCTGGTAATGAAGAATATATTAATAAACATATAAAATTTCTGCAGGGTACAGGCTTTACTTTCTCAGGCTTTCCCAACATAGCTATGAAGAGCTGGAGTCACCTACGTAGGCTTGATTAAAGACTAACTTCCTTAGACATCTAGTAGCCGGAAATGACGAGTTAACTCACGACATTTCCACTTTATAAAAGACAGAGGAAAAATAAAAATGAGAAAGAAGATGGGGGAAAAGTAGCTCGGGTGTACTCACAAAGAAAAACAACTCGCACGGTCCAAACTAACAACTTAAACATACCACCAAGGTCATGATTTCTATCCATATCCAAAATTGAGCTCCTTATGACATTCAGACCGTCCAAAACTGATTTTGCCTTCGGTATCAAATGTGTGCGAGTTTCTTTGAGCTCTCGCATCGATCCAGTGAATCGTACCTAAAGTTGCAACAAATGGTGTCGTAGCATGGCCTTCCTACACTCAAAATACAAAATCAACATCCCCTTGTGAGGGTACTAGGTCGCATAAATCAATGACAGTATATTGTTTCTCTTGCAGGCTCGGCCGAACTGCTCCCGCCGGTACCCAGTCCGTTTCGAGGAGTCATCGGTGGTCCGACCGAGCGCCAATTCCGATCCGGTGCACTTCCTCAGCGAGCGCTCGTTCGCTGAAAGGTCGATGAAGCCGTCGCAAAGCTGTGAGGTCTTCGTCCTTCATACGCCCCGGCGCACTTTCCAATTATAGGACAGGCCAAAAGTGAAACTGTGACTGAAACAATGTTCTAAGGGATAATTTGGTGATTCGTGGCAAACTTAACTTCATTTGTGATATCAATTATGTAAAGTGTGTATATATTAAAAACTTGAACTTGACTATACGCTACCGCGTGTCTATCATGTTAGTGTGTCTATAAAAATCTTTGAAGTGTGTGGAATTGGAAATCAGTGTTTAATGTATATTTTGTAATTTATGTATAATAAAGTAAAATATGGAAGATCAATTACGTGAATACAATAATTGATTTCAATTGAATAAATATTGTATAAAAAATTATCGCATAGCGGGCACACGAGCAGAATACAATTATTTTTGCTAGGTATTTAATAGCTCGTGCAGTCTACTGTTGATCAGATTTTAATGACAGTGAAGGATTTACCATAGCGGTAACTTTAAATGTAAGGAGTAATAATGGAGGTAGTGCAGTCTGTATCATCTGGGCTCCAATTCCGCTAAATTCAATATAAACAAAAATAATATAAAAATTGATATCCACTGACATTCACAAGCATCAAGCCCCAAAATAAGCATAAGAGTACTAAACAACGGCTAGACATACTTGTACACATTTTTTTGTAAATACATACATATTATACATATAAAACACCCCGACAGATAATAAATCGTTATGGTGTTTCAATAGTATATTTGCATACAATCGTTCTGTGTTTTAGAGTAAATTTTTTAAGTCCACTGGGACCGAACTATGAGTCTTAAGTGTAGTAGCAAACTTCTAAACCATTACACCACATGGGTTTTTATCTTGATTTTTTTTTTATTAATGATTCATGTTTTTTCCATTCGGATATCAAATAAGGGTCAATGTTATAAATAAATAAATAATATTTTTTTATGTTTGTATGTCAAATAAAACTTTTTTGTTTTCAAACTTTTTACTGGTTTTGATAAGGCAATTCAACTTCGTTTACCACTCAACTTGCCAGAATAACTACAATTTTTTTTACTAAAGCTGTTCAGCGTTAAATGAAATTAATATACAGATAAATAGTTGTTTATACGTGTATAGAGTCGATGTAAAAATGTGTGTATATAGTTATGGGATCTGTGAATAAACATTGAAGAATTTGAAATGTGTTTTATTAAAGTTTAACAAGTGTCCTATATAAAGAAGTCCAAGCAGACGACCTAGTTAAGGTGGCGGGTAGCAGATGGATGTCAATTCCTAAGGATCGGTCCACGTGGAAATCATTAGCCTTCGTTTAGCAGTGGACATATTAGCTGTAATTGAAAATAATTGCAGCCTATCGCAGATCACCCCTGGACCCAGTTATTCCAAATATTGCCCCAGATATTCCGGTTCACCGCTTTTCCCATCCAGCCATCACCAGCAAACTTTCAATTAACAGCTATGCTATTTGTTTTACTTCTCTGACGACGTGGCTAGATTAGGCTATTTGAGGTGAAATACTTGATCGGTTCCAACTTAACATAAATTAAGGTAATCGTAAGTTAGTTGCCTAATGGCTCAACGTGCTTTCAAAGGTACCTTAGACAAACAATGAACTCAACAGATCGGTCGGAGTCACACTACACATAAGTATATATATATTCATACATTTATAAAAAAATGATAAATTTTGAGCATAAACGTTATTATGTCATAATGACATGTGAAACTGAATGAAAATTCTGCAAAACTAACGCGATGGGCAGAATTTTTGAGTGGATTTGTGCATATGGTTAATTTATTGTTTATCTAAGAGAGAAACAGGTGAATTCAAGATAGTACTAACCACTTACGACCATAGGAGCATCAGTTACGTGATAATTAACTGAACTCCGTAGCCTACGCTACGCTATTCGTATTTGGTTTATAAAGGTATTCTGGTTATAAATTAAACGTATTTTCTTTACCTACGAAACGAAAAATGAGAAATCATTCACTCTTCCTAAAGCACTTTGCTTGAAGTTATTGTGTTATCCAGAAATATAAGTGAACCATCGATCTCCTTTTATTTTTTATATCAATCACAATGTTCAAACTTGACATTCGATTTACTAAAATCAATGTGTATGCCTTTTTGACGCCTGTTAGAAGTGCGTTACATCAAAGAATTCAGAAAGGTTTTTTTTACCTTTATGTGTTAATGCTTCCATGGTTAAGTATGTAGTTACGCGATAGGTACAGCTGCGATAGGTCGTGGTGGATCGAACCACATAGTGCAAGTCACTCAGTGTTTTTTTCACAAATTGCTTAGGACAAAGCAGGATGAATAACCTGATTGTCTTAAAATATTGATGATTCCGTGCTTTAGGAGGCTCGTTAGGTACTTTTTAAGTTGTTAATCCATATTCCTGAAAAACAGTGTCAGTTGCCAGGAAAAAATAATATTGAGTAAAATACTATTTGGTACTTTTCTGAGTTTCCTTGTTTGATTAATTGTATGTGAAATAATTTTCATTCCTCTTTAACGAATCGAAGGTAAATAAAATACTTTGTCCACGAGGTCATCATACTGCAAAATTTACAGAACAACGCTCCCCGATACGTAAACAGCGAATCATTGCTCCGGCCGTATTTTTATTCATGAAATGTCCAACGTTTCTGTTTGCAAAGGTTTAGTACTGAAATTCTATTTATGCCGTTCGAAGACAATTCTTTGGGTGAAATTGTTTTTAGAATAATTAAATTTCGCCTGTCAAAACAGATATATTTTGAAATAGCGATTTCTAATGCTTCGTTAAATCGCGTAGCTGTATGTAGAATAAAAGTAGGTGTTCCGCTAGTAATTATAAGTTCAGAGACAGAGAATTCATGAATATTATCATTATGAGTTACTCATCAAACGTTCCAACTAAGGCGCAAGAGCCTACACGTATATGGTGTATAGGTCTTAGTCATCCACGCGGCCCCAGTGCGGATTAGCCGACTTCACGCACAACCTTTGAATCTCATCGCAGGTACACGCAGGTTTCCTCACGATGTTTTCTTTCACCGTAAGAGCGTTGGATAACGTACATATTGTTATACTCATATAAATTCGAAATCACATTGGTACGAGGTGAAATTTGAACCTGCGCGCTCCCGATCGGAAGGCAAGACTCCACACCATTGAGCCACCGACGCTCTTAATGTTAGTTTGATTTAATACGAAAAGACAAAATCTTTGCCGCATAATCATAAAAAGTATGTTAGTTCCCTTTGTTCTCCTCATGAAAAGCTTACCTCCTGAAAATGTATTGTCGTAGCCGATCTGGAAGCTACATTTTATATATAGGGTTCGGACGCAGACTGGCTGCAGCAAGGGAAATTGGACTCAAAGGATTTTTTCGGGTGGTCAGAAATTGATTGCCTTCGTGGTTAAGTCCACATAATGGCCCGTCGATCACATTGCGCCCGGTTTAGACGAGAGGATTCAATGATGTTGTTGGATAATGCCATAGCTTTGCAGATTTCTGGGTTACAAAAAATTATTTGTGTTTACCTTCGACACGATAAAAAAAAGTGAACGATTTATGTTACTACTATTAAAGTATTTTTTTGGAAAAATTACATTAATAGTAGTAACATAAGAAAATAATTTTAAACCTACTTTGGCAAAGTAAAGAATGTTTGTAAAATTTTTTTTTCCTGAATTTCATACTCACTAGTCTTAGGAAGGAGTAGTTGCATATAAATTATCTCAGTGATATTTTCCATGATGCAATCCCAGAACTGGAACCTACGAATATAAATTCCAAAATTTAGGGTTCAGATTCTAAATGCTCTAATTTGAAATTGAGCGTTTCAATAAAGCTATTACATTAAGCGCCGTACAAAAGCCTACTAAATCACTATGAAGTTACCCGCCTCTCTGGGCTTATTCCCGTTTTGATTTTGTTTGATCACATGACACACGCATTGTTTGGCAGAATATACCATAAACATTGGAGGTTGTGAATTCTTAATTTTTTTTAATAATCAACTTGTCTGTCTTATTGAAAAGGCCATGAAGTTAAACTTTTGCAGCGACTGATTAGTATAAAGGATTAAGACGCCGAAGTAGGATAGTCCAAGTTACTGGAAGATGCCTGCATAATGTTTAGGGAAACCCTGTGAAGTTCCGCTACGACCCTTTTATTTCTTAGGGTAGTTACGTGACGGGACTTGTGATTAATATAAGATGTATTTATGTATATTCTGTTGGACGTAAGTTTGACTTGTCATCAATATCATTAGAAATAAAAATGCTTGAAATCTAGAGTTTAACAAATGTTTGCGATGAAAATGTTACAGAATTGTACAAATATTAAAACTAAATAGACATGTGTAGCACGCGTATGACAAAGTAGACGTATTTTATATAGTACGAGTACATATGAGATGTATACGATAATTATCACGAGAATTTTGGGAAAAAGGTCTAAAGATGGTTATACATAATCTCCGATGAATGGAGTCATCTTTCTTCTCAGATTATCCGGTGATGAATCAGTTTGATTAAATCCCCAGTTGGAAATAATATTCTAATCAAACTGGGGACTATCGCGCAAAAGGTCTTCCACTTTCTGAGCGCCTCGTGGCGTGGGTTAACACCCATGGCCCCGAATTACAGCAATCTAAAGTTAACGCTAAGACAGGTAGACCATGAAGGCAATTTCATATAAGTTTTGTTCGTGAATATAATAGCAGATTAATAAATATTTATGAAGCTCGATAATTCGATCACGAGTATATAATCATACGGATGAAGTTTCATCATCGACAATCTGTACATCATATTCTTCACCATTTCATCCTAAAATTTCCACTGCTGAACGAAAAATTCTCCCCTAACGGTTTCCACGTGGTCCGGTCCTTTCGCAAAATTGGCATACAATATTTTAATGTCAAAATAATATTAAAAATGTATTTCTATGAAATAAGATATAAATCGAGTCAAATGCAACGATATTTACTTATAGCTCAGTGACTGTTCCTTGAACTGAATTGTTTCAATAAATATTTAACCAAATCCGCTATTGTTTTGAAAGTAGGTGTGCCGTGTTTGATGTTCCTGAAAGTTATTTGACAGTTTTAATTACGTTCTACAAAGTGTGTTATTGCGATTTAATTTAAAGTATATTGCTTTGCAATTAAGTGAGGAATAAACAACACAAGATTTAAAAAAAATGTAATTGAATATAATTTAATATATGTTTATGTTATTTATAATGAATGTTAACGTTATGGGAAAACAGGGTTCAAAACGCCCCGAATTAATGATCTGTTAATTTATAATTCGAGCGATTGCGAAGTCATATGAAATATGTGTTGTATGGTCACACTGTTATCATGTTTACTCTAATAGCCTAATGTAACTACAACCCTTAACAAGGACAATCTTAATCGAACACCTTAGCCTAGATATTTTTGATCAAAGAATCTTATATGTTCAGAAAGAAAGTTTACTTATTTTGATGGATATTTTAAGCTATTTGTGGGTAAATAAAACGCGACCTATTGAAAGAAAAAAGGAAAAACATTAATTGACCGCTAAATAAATATAAATTATACACAAAAAGTAGTCACTGATAAAAACAAATGGACAACAATCAAACTATACAAGCACACCGAACAGTTGAAAGTAGAAGAAAAGACAATTCATTGGAACTACTCGTATAAATGATATCAATCTGGTTTCATCTGGTTTCTTCATTTGAACAAAATTTTTGTAATTCTATGAAATTGATTATTTTGATTGTTATCTGTTTTGGAAAAATAAACAAAAAATAGAGATGTAAACACTGACACACGTGAATCACACACGTCAAGGAATAAAAGATATACACACGTGTTAGCAAAATGTATAAGATTCCCATAACTGCATATATATATAATATAAAGGCTGTGCATTTTGTCATGATTTTCATTATTGTGCCCTTACAGGGTTCATGTGTTATGTACCTATTGAAATTTATAAGAACTTATAAACCACTTGACTGTAATGATAAATAAATAAATAAACTGTTAACCGTAACAGTCTGATAGTAGGTCAATATTGATGGACCTGCGGCACTGGATGACCCTTTGTAACTACACCCGTGTGACCTGAGTAGGTACTTTACCGCCCAGTCCCTTTAACAAGCTTTGGGAGCTGTTTACAATTTGCTTCGTTGAGCTTTTACCTGAGCATGTGATATTTTAATCGGAAAAATGAACTTTGGTGATCCTCACTTTTATATTGTATTGCAAAACCATGTTTACTTTATTCTACTAGTCATCATTATCGAGGGGCACGAGCCTACCCGTATAGGGTGAATAGGCCTTAGTCAACCATGTAGGCCCAGTGCAGAATGCGGATTGGCTGACTTCACGCACAACCTTTGGATTTGTTTGTTGTTGTTGTTTTCCTTTACCGTAACAGAGTCGGGTAAACGTACATTTAACATCGAAAATTTTAGTGCAATTTGGCTAACTTCCTCGCAATGTTTTCCTTCACCGTAAGAGCGTCGGATAAACGTACATATAGTTTCGAAAATACTAAAATAAATTTGTTCGTAGCGGGATTTGCGCCTTGCCTGATAACAGCAAATCTAACTGGATAAGTAACCTGATTAAGTAACCTCGAGCGTATCCCGTCCTCTCCATTACCCGTTGAGTGACTTTTAATTTGTGAACCAATCCCGCAGTCAGCGTTTATGTCTTAGCTGTGTATTAGGGGGAGGTAGCGTGGCTAAAGTTTCGACTTTAAACATCACTGATTCGTTGACATAAGAACTCCGCAAATATGGGCATTATGTTAAAGAGTGCACAAGTAGAAAGAGCGTCGGTAGCTCATTGGTGTGGACTGTTTGTTTCCGATCTGGAAGGTACAGGTTCAAATCCCGTCTTTTCGAATTTTCGAAACTATATGTTTATCCGTCGCTCTTACGACGAAGGAAAACATCGTGAGAAAACCTGCGCACGCCTATGAAAAAATTCAAAGGTTATGCGTGAAGTCGGTCTATCCGCACTGGGTACATGTGGTTAACTAAGGACTATACTGAGCAGAGATATAACGGGCTGACGATGAAGATGATATTAATATAACCGTGTATTTTAAAATTATACATACGACGTACATGATTCGATAAATTTGGCTTTGCCATAATGTATTTTCTATATAGTTGGAATTTTATTACTCGATCCATTGTAGTTACTTAATCGGCACGTAGCAGTACTAGCTTCCACATTTTCTCTATGTTTGTAAAACATTCAATATGCCGCAGCTTTCTCAGAGGACATACAATACGGGGGATGGAATAAAACTCCGAATATATTAAACTATCCGATAAGCTGGACAGGTGCACTTTGTTCCAAGTTTTACTTTGGAAGTAGCTGAGAGTCCTATATTTATATTTATGCTGTGACGGTATTAAAACTTAGTAAGGAACCAAGATATCTGGCGAAATTCTGGAGAAAAAATTGTTTAGTAAGTGATCTGTGAGAGTCACCACGGCTGCTGATCGATCTATTGCCCATTTACTCAAAATATAAGTATGTTAATTTATTTAGGTTTATAAAAGGTTATCATGTTATGGCACGTTATGGATGGTCCTGTTCTGCAATACAAAAATATTGAATTTTATATGCAGTGACTCAGCCTTCCTGCCGAAGCTGCATATGAATGGGTACCCAAATGGATTTTTGAGTCCAATTCAATTCCCAAAAAAAAACTGTGGCAAAGTATGAATTTGCCTCACATTGGGCTTTTTTTTCAGCTCCATCTAGGCCCGAGAAAAGCGTGAAGCTTGTAGTATGTATACTACACAATAGATAACATACTATATACTTTTTTGTAAATACATACATAATACATATCATTAGGGGAGGCCTTCGTTCAGCAGTGGACATAATTAGGCTGTAATGATGATGATGATGATGACACATAGAATTATCCAGACCACTACAAACAAAATGTTCATGCAAACAAATGTTTGTACTGCCAGGGATCGAGCCCGGAACCCTTCGTGCAGTAGCCGACGTCTCAACTATTACACTAAATGGGTCGTAAAAAATGGGCATTGAGAACTTCATGCACTTATTTTTCTCAGAGTAAAGAAGTAAGTTATAAGTTGTAAACCAGTGTTCCACTTTATATATAGTAACTTGACATTTCAGTTTCTATATTATTTCAGGTGTTTTTTTTCATTTTAGGATGTAATCCTCAAATACTATCTAACTATCTTGACGTCACGTGCTGAATGTTGCCCAATTTAAATCAATTCTCATACAATTTTCCGCTCGAGGTAATCCGACAAAGTTGGATAGATTTACCCAAGTATATACAATCACCTTAGGGAAAGAAATTCACGAATTCTTTCCTTAGTAAGTATCAACTCAATTAATGGCCCTAACTTTAAAAGTTTACGCTTGGCGATGTTGAATCAGTCAATCAATCAGGTTTTTTTATTATGTATAGATTTCTAAGGAATGTTTAAGTAGGTAAGTAAGATAAAAATGTATTATCATTAATTTATTAGTGTACAATACTAATTAAATATTAGCAATAATTGTATGATAAGCACATTAAACTCCATAATGTTGAGAGCACAAATCCAAGGCAGTTTATACGACATTGTAACTATACAGTGAAACGTAAACTTGTCACCATTTTTCTCTATAAAACGTATGAATTTTTTTAATATAGCCTCTTCTGTCGGATGACCTGAAAAATAAATATCCACTGACATTCACACAGCACCATCTAGCTCCAAGTAAAAGCGTGAAGCTTGTATTACGGGTATGTGTATTAGTTTTTGAGTACAACTAATATACACACTTATATACTTTTTGTAAATATGTAATACATACGTATATGTAATGCACAGAAAACACCCAGGCCAAAACAAATGTTTGATCAAACCCGGATACCGTGGGGCAGTAGTTGACGTCTCAATCATTACAGTAAATGGATTGTCTGTTATATTTTGTGTTCCCATAAAATTTATATTACTTAATCTATGTAACAGTTAGAAAGTTGAGATCGGCATGGAAATAATTTTGTCATGTTGCTGATTGTCTTCAAATGTAAAAGAGGCGTGCTTGCTTTTTAAAATTGTTGTCATCATAAATACTAATGAACCGATGAGCTATATTGTTTCTTGAATTTTCTCTCACCGTCGTTTCGTTGGTGAACATAATTTGCAATCTGCTAATGAACTTGTACAGTGTCTCCCTAAGGTAAGTCATCGTTTACGTAATCTGTCATTAAGGTCGTCTCCATTCTTTTTACAGGAAATACAGCATTTTATTAAAATATCAATAGCTTTACAAAATTGTATTGATCCGTAGTGGACATAATGACTGTAGTGAGTTTCAAAATATATGAAGATATTAATTACGTTATACTGGTTCAGACTTTGGCTAAGCGATAAAAATATTATTTCAAGCATTATTTGACGAACTAAAAGTAAAGTCATCATGTTACCATAGTATATAATTAGCGGTGCTTTCCGAAGATTTGCTTGAGAATACTTATATTGGCAGGGTCAATAAACAACAGAATCCTTACTCTATCTAAATTGAAGTTTCTGACAAAAATAGATATCAAAAATACAGTTTGCTGATTTTCTTACATAACTATAGCGAAAAAACAACATTTTGGTAGATTTAATAGTGTAAACATTTGCTCAATAAAAGGTCTGAACTCAAGGTGATCACCACAAGCTTAGAATTATGCTATGGTATACCTATGTTTCTGGCTAAAGGGTGAAACAGGCAGTACTGTGACCAGATACTCGTACTTAAAATAATTTAACGAGACCATGAATGTATGAGCCACTATGCTATTACCACCTGGTACGCAATCTGTGTTATATAACAGACTGTAATGATGACCTTATTATGTATATAAATAAAAAAGGTAATTGAAATGAATGTTTTTCTCATAGATAGTTGAGTCAAAGTCTTACCTTGCTTATCAATAAGCATCTCAGTTAGTAAAATTTTGATCTTGTTATCCAATTGCACAATGACGTCATTTTCGTAACAATGCATGAATATTGAAAGAAACGGTTTGAAATTCCTGTTCACAAATAGGAAAACGAAGTCGAGTGTGAAATTTACTTTCTGCAATATAATAATAAGAAAGTTAATTGAAAAAAAAAAATTAAAAAAAAAACACAAAATATTGAGTGAGACAAAATTGTTCACAATTTTAATACGAGTATGTTTAATTAGACTTGAGTGATATAAGAGGCTCAGTGAAAGGTTTTAGTATCAAAAACAACCTCACCTGGCAGAAATTATATATGATACTGAGCTAATCAATGGTGTAAACTGTCGCCCTCCTACCGGGATCGTCGAGGTTCAAATCCCGCCACGTACTAATGTGTTTTCGAATTTTCGAAAAACCATATGTACGTTAACCGACGTTCTTACGGTGAAGAAAAACATCGTGAGGAAACCTGCGCATGCCTGCGAAGAGATTCAAAGGTTGTGCGTGAAGTCGTCCAACTCGCACTGGGCCCGCGTGGACGACTAAGGCCTAATCTCACCCTATACGGGTAGGCTCGTGCCCCTCGGTGGGGACATTTAATGAACTGATGATGATGATGACTGACTACTACTTTTATACAGAAATCCACTTTAGGTAACATAAATAGTGGCATATCAACTTAAACTTTATTTTTAACGCAGTACAATGTTAAAATACTTACTTCGACGTTGGGAAATCCTTTAAAACTGAAGTAAGTGGTAGCAAAAATAGAGTGTATCAGTGAAAGTATTAGTTGTATTGTGAACTGAAACAATATTTAAATCTCATTTTTTACATTCATTGTCTTTATTTTGTGTTATTAAGGTATCTTAACCCATTGAACACTGGGAATTCAGACACAATAAAAAATCTGTTGTGTATAAAAGCGTGTTGGCTGTCAAAGGGCTAAATTAAATATTACTTACCTGAGGATTCAAAAACCATACGATAGTTTTTTGCACCTCAACTAACGTCTTGTAGTATTTAAACACATTCTTCAAAGATTCTCTGGAACTTTGAGGGAAATATGTAAGGCAACCTGATTTTCTTGTTGGCATTAAACAAACAGAGTCTTGACTTTTGTTTATTAATTTCAAAAGATGGTAAATTCCTTCAAGCCTACTTCTAATTAAGTTGAAAATTAGAAAATTCCAGAAATATGTCAATCTATTAATACTCAGCAATATTCCAATAAATACGAGCTCCACGCTAAGAGTCCCTTCGTCGTAGACATTTTCATTTGAATAAGTAACTAGTAATAAATATAAAAATGCATTAAATAGGATCCAATATGTATGATCAATAAATATTATGTTGTCATCCAGTGAAAATAAATTTGAATAACATTTATTTATGAATTTAGATAAAAACGATATCATTGCAAGTAAATCCATTTTTTTGCAAGCAAAACTGTATAACGCTACTATGAGTATAAAAATAAGAACACTATACGTTCTTAGATGTACACGAATTTTCGGCTTATCAACCAAAATTGCACTTCGGTCTATCCCAAATATACACAAAATTGTACTTATGAAGTAAAATATTATTACTGCACCGTTTAATCGTCTACTGAATATCATTTTGTGTAAAATAGTCGTGTATCAAGTTAAAAATTGACTGAACTTGTCTCAGTTGTATCGATTTTATAAGCCGATTGTTCGTCTGTTATTACAATAAAACGAAAATACAGCCCACCGAGCACTCAAAGTAATAGACCATCACCATAACACAATAGATATGATCTTCCACAAGTTGTTATAATATGAAAAACGATGCGTAAAAGTAAGTATTATTTCTATATTATTTTGTTTGTTATGTTTAGAACTGTCATGTTAGAAATATAAAAATAAACCTAAAGAAAATATTTTATCAATAAAATCACTTGTGATTTTTAAGGTTTTGAATCAATGTAAAAGAAAACAAACAATAAATAAACCATAATTTAATTTAATTTAATTAAATAGATTAACTATCCGTCATAAAGTGGCAGGTAACAAATAATCTTTTTGTTTCGTAAAATGACTTTCGTAATAAACCCTTATTATTCAGTAAATGATTAATAATTATTAAGTACATTATCATTATGTGAGATATAATATATTAATTAATTATAACAAATCTTATGAATGGCTTTTTAGGTTGTAGAATTTGAATGTAGTTAAAGAATCTGCATAATTGCATCATTCAAATAAAACAATAGTTAAAAACGAATCAAAACGTGACCGCGACCAGAATACTTAAAATTAATTAATTTAAAATTTAATTCTATAGACTAGAACATTGTATGATTAAACTATAGTAAATTATAATTAATGCATTTGATTTCATTTTCTAAGGTCAGTTACTTACATAAACCAAAGATACTCGTAAATTATTATGACAGAGTTATTTTACAGATCGTGCTAAAAGAAATTTGTTCCATCTAAAAAATACAGTCTCGTTCGCAAATTTGGCCATGACTAGAGTAAAAAACATAGATATTTATTTTGACCTGGTTGAAAGGCAAAATAAATTTACAATTTTATTGCAATTAAATAAAATTTTAACGAGCTTGGTAGTCTTTGGAGATTTTATTACAAAATATTTATCGTCCCTTTCAATTGTTTTTTATTGATTTCCTAAGGCCATAAAGAACATTTTCTTTTACATATATATTCTGAGTTTATTTTGATTTACCTTGATATGAGGACATAATTTAATTGAACCTCATTGGCTGAACAAATATATTACTGGCATATTTCTATCAAGGATATAACAATACAATCTTTTTCTCATAAGCACCACCGGAATTTTGCTTAACTAATAAATTACAGCTTTAAGCGAAAACAAAACTAATCCCGCAAACAAAAGCAACATCATTTATTTACAAGGTCCCTTGTTTTCTTATATCTTTAAGCTACGAATTTTCTAATTAACATATAAATCCAAAAATATATATTTTTTCTAGTTATATATACATTATCTAAATTAAGTGGATTTCTCTATATTTATCACTAAAACATATTGCTTTAAATAAAAATAATTCTGTAATAAAAAAGATATTTTAGAGTGTTTCGATAACAATAATGTAAAAGAATGTTAAAAAAATATTATTGCTATAAAAAAGCCATTTTCAAAGTTTAATTGAACCAGTAATAATAACTATAGATTCTAATTTCTTATGAATCAAGTTTCCACTATTTATTTATTTTCATACCAAAATAGGTAAGACAGAAAAATAAGATGCCATTTGAGGATGACCCTAACTTCCTAATGACGTTACGACGTCACGTACATTTTGATATAGTTGTAAAGAAAGGTTTCAAGAAAATGTGCCTTTTAGCCGAAATTACTTTTTAAGGAATATAAATGTTAATTGTATATGATAAATGTGTACGTTACATGATAGATTCCTTATCAACTAAGATAAACAATAATTGTCTATCAAAGCTTATGTCCAATTAATTAGGCATAGGCGAAACCAGATCTTCTAGCTTGAAGAGCTTTATTGTCGCAATACTGTCGGATGTCGCTGATGGGCTGCATTAGGAATATTGGAACGTCATCGTCGCGTTTCTGGAAACAAAAATTACGAGTACAAATTACTTGCTTTGGTCCGATACTTGTGATTGATCTTAGCATTATTTGGGAACAACATAGCAGTAACGTGTAATGGTACTCGAGGTGCTGGTACTGTTTTTGTGACTGGTAACACTTGACAAGTAAGAAGTACCGAGATTTACTCCGTTCTATTTTCGACCGAGTATTCAACTGATTAATTCGGTTCATTCAAATTAAAACGTGCGTAAACAAGTACTTGATCGCGGTAGATAACCAAGTAATATCTATGTTAGAACATAATTAAAATTCGAAATAACTTTTTTTTCTGATTAATTAACAAATACTTTTGAATCTTCAATTGTTAGTATTATATTTTAACGTCTGTACCACCGGTTCGGAAAAAGGTAGTAATGGTTCCAAAAGATGAATGAATACCTGCAATTCCAAATTCCTAGTAGAATATGCCTGAGTGTGGTTGTCATTAATAGATACTCCTGCTTGTTCACTGGGATCACAGACAAGATGTGAGCAAAATTATATTGTGAGTCCTTCCGAACAAACATCTAACATTTCAAGTAGTATAACCAGTTTAAATAAGAATAATATTATTATGTTTAGTGACGATATTGGTAAAAACATGGGCCATTTATTAAGTACTTGTCTGGGGCAACAAGTACTGAATCACTGTTTTCCGGGTATAACTTATAATGACTTGATGAATAAAATTGTTAACTATAAATTTGAAAATAACACCACACTAATTATTTTGGTTGGTGACAGGGGTGATGTAAACAAAGGCGAAATGATAAAATATTGTAATAGTTTGTGTTTATTAAATATTAATAAGATTATTTTGTTTACATTACCTTACAGTGGTAAATTGCCACAGCAGGAAAATGATATTAGGTATAAAATAAATATGACATTAGACACAATATCTTTTACAAATGACAGTAAAATACATTTAATTGACATTAATAAATTAATTAATTCAAATTCAATTTATATAATTATTCTAAGACTAAAGATAAATATTATCTGGGTAATTATTTTAAAAGACAAATAGCACTTTCGCTATCATTTTATTTTAATAACATAGCCAGTAATTTGGCTAGCTTACTGCTTCTATTGAGCAGGATAATTATCAAAAAAAGACCTTGGAATATGTTCCAAATCATTTAAATTATGTGTCAAGACAATAGAGAACTACTCTTGCATACCTTTTAGTGTCTCTTCGACAACAGAGAAGCAAAAAAGCAATTATTTAAATTTAGTACATCAAAACATACAAGGCTTCTCTGGCAAAGAATTAGAGGTAGGTTTGTTTCTGGAACACATGAATGTGCATATTTTGTGTATAACTGAACATTGGTTAAGAAATGATAATTGTTTAATAAATATTAATAACTATGAAGTTGGTAGCTTGTTCATGAGAGGATCAGCAATTAGGGGTGGATCACTTATATTATTACATAATAGTTTAAAATATAAAGAAAGGAAAGATATTGTCCAGTACTCCATTGAACAAACTATTGAACTTTCCTGTATAGAACTTGAGAAATTTATAATTGTATGTGTATATAGACCACCATCATCTGATTATATTTTATTTGAATCTACTATGGAAGAAGTGCTCAGTAAATTTAGTAAGTTTAAAAAAAAGGTCATCATATGTGGTGACTTCAACATAAATATTTTAGATCAATCACTATCCTCTTCGAGGTTTCTCAATCTTTTTAAGTCATATAATTTATTTAATCAATTTAATGAGCCAACTAGGATCACCTCTACTACGGCTACTTGTCTTGATAATATTTTTTGTGAAAATATAACTATTAAAAAATCAATAATTAATTGTTTACAATCAGATCACAGTGGTCAATTAGCACAGTTTGAACACCGTCATGACTTACAGCAAGTAATTAATATCCGTTATAGGCCAATTACTAATAACCGCATAAGTCAATTTAAAAATAATGTTGATAATTCACTAAATCAATTTAAACCTAATGATCAAAATGTGGATAGTCTTTATGAAAATCTTTTTTATACTATTAAGAAAAAATTTGATAAAGTATTTCCTTTAAAAAATAAAAAAATATGTAATAATAATATCAGATTCAATGATTGGGCCACACCTGGCATTTTTAAAAGTAGGACTAGGTTATATGAGCTCTACGACTTGAAAGTATATACTACAGACCCTGAATTTATAATTTTTGTCAGAAACTATTCAAAAATATTTAGGAAAGTTTGTCATATGGCTAAGTCGTTATTTTTGCGCGATAAAATCAAAGGGTCAAATAACAAAATTAAGGCAACGTGGAATGTCATTAATAAAGAAGCTGGTAGGAGTAAGCCTCGTGATCATAACTTTACACTCAAAATTGACAACGCTATTGTTAATAAAGAATCTGATGTAGTAAATGCGTTTGAAACGTTTTTTACCAATACTCCAACCGAAATTACTAAATCTTTAAACTCTAGTTCTTCTGCTGCTAAGGCTCTCCTTACATCTAGTATTCCAGTACGTGTTCAGTCATTTAAGTTTAGTCATATTAATTCTAACACAATTGTCAAGACTTTTAAGGAGTTAAATATGAAAAACACTGAAGATCTATGGGGAATATCAACAAATATAATTAAATCTATCATTGAAAGTATAGCACCCCAATTGGCATTCATATTCAATAAAAGTATAGATGAAGGCATATTTCCAAATTTAATGAAGTTTAGTAAATTAATTCCATTATATAAATCTGGGGCCAAAAGTGATCCATCCAATTATAGACCAATTTCCATTCTACCGTCGCTCAGTAAAATTTTTGAAAAAATAATATTTAATCAATTATTAAATTATCTTAATGCAAATCAAATATTGAAAAAACAGTTCGGTTTTACCAAAAATAGGAATACTACGGATGCAGGAATTGCCCTCATTAAGCACGTATATGACGCCTGGGAGAGTAAGCAAGATGCGATTGGGATTTTTTGTGATCTGTCAAAAGCATTTGACTGCGTCGATCATGAGACCTTACTTATCAAGTTAAGACATTACGGTGTATCAGATTGTTCAGTAAAATACTTAAGATCTTATTTGACGGGCAGAACTCAAAAGGTTGTTGTAAACGGTTCTAGCTCTTCTGGTGGCCCACTACGCATGGGCGTGCCTCAGGGTTCTATATTGGGTCCTTTACTGTTTCTTTTATACATAAATGACCTTCCTTCCCATTGTCATAAACTTTCTGACATAGTACTATTTGCAGATGATACATCATTGCTTTTTAACGTTAATAGAAAAAAAGAAACATTTGACGATGTAAATGGTGCTATCTCACAAGTAATGCATTGGTTTACAGTTAATAATTTATTGCTTAACACTAAAAAAACTAATTGTATAAAATTCTCATTACCTAATGTGAGGCAGGTCATCACCAGTATTAATTTGAATGACGAATGCTTAAAAATTGTTGATAGTACAGTATTTCTAGGAATTACTATAGATTCAAAACTCCAGTGGGGACCTCATATTGAAGCTTTGGCAGGTAGACTTAGCTCAGCAGCGTATGCAGTTAGGAAAATAAGGCTCTTAACCGATATTGATACAGCAAGATTGGTTTATTTTAGTTATTTTCATAGTATAATGTCATATGGTCTTCTGTTGTGGGGCTCAGCTGCTGATATTAACACTATATTTGTACTTCAAAAAAGAGCCATCCGAGCCATTTATAACCTTAGACCACGTGATTCACTTCGGGAAGTATTTAAAAAAATCGATATTTTAACAGTAGCGTCTCAATACATTTACCATAATCTAGTTTATGTCCACAAAAATCTTCATTTGTTTGAAAAAAATTGTGACGTACATAACTTTAATACTAGGAACAAAAACAAACTTGCTGTCCCAAATCTTAGACTAAGTAAAGTAGGAAAATCATTTGTTGGAAGAGGCATAACATTCTTTAATAAAATACCACAAAATCTTGCCGAATTGCCTTTTCACCAGTTTAAATTAAAGATTAAAAAAACCCTCATGAAAAAAGGTTACTATACAATAGAAGAATATTTATCGGATAAAGATGTGTGGTCTTGCACTTAGTGTTCCAGTTACAAAATCTTTGTAATAAATTATTGTAAATCTATGTGTAGGTAAATGACAAAACTGTAACCACTGATATAACAAGATTAAAAGAGTAACTCGAGTTTCTTGCCGGCTCTTCTCGAAGATCCTACTTATTCCGAGCCGGTGGTAGAGTCACAAAAAATATGATAATAATAACAATTGACGATTCAAAAGTATCTGTAACAGATTTATTTGAATAAAGATTTTTTTTCTTTCTTCTTTCTTTCTTTCATACCAGGAGTATTAATTATAGTAAAAACTTAAGTAATAGTGAAATATATATGGTGGTAGAAATAATTGTGGATAAAATTTCTGGATTTTATCTCGAATTTAGTTGCAATTACCTGGAATAAAACTTCACCCTCGAAAAATGTCAGCTGATGCTTTCGCGACCGTAGCAGGATACCGACGAGTTTGTCCGAAATTACTGTGTAAATCTGCAACAAGAAAGTATTACTATTATATTGCATCAAATAATATTCCTTTGTAACAACATTAGAAGAGGACAATGCATTCCATGAAGAAGCTTAAGATTTTTTGAAATTCATCATAATTTTATTTGTTTGTGAGGTTGTCTGGAAGGGATCGCTTCAAGCGATAAGACCGCCCAAATTGCATTATTTTCTTAAATTTATTGTTAAATTTGTATCTTTTTTTGTGTGCAATTAAGAATTATATTTTCAAACAAAGGCAATTGCCTTTGTTTGATTGGAGTAATGCTGGACGTAGCTTCCTTAATAACTTCGATTTTTGTGTAATGCTCCAATTCAAATAACTTAATATGTACATTTATCCGACGCCCGGATAAACGTATCGGTGATGGATAAGATCGTGAGAAAACCTGCGCACGTTTATGAAGCGTTTCAAAGGTTGTGCGTGAAGTCGGCAATTCGCACCAGTCCCGCGTGGACGATTAAAGCACACCCTATACGGGTAGGCTCGTGCCCCTCGGGACGTGAAATGAGCTGATGATGATGAAATTATTACGAAAATTTACAATCTAACCATAACGATCCTGTTAGCGCATTTTAAAATTAGCTGGTTATCAATAGATAACTTTGAGTGGAATTTACTATAATATTGTAACTCAATTTGCAACGAGTAACAAAATAATTTTTGATAGTACATGTATTCAGAATTTCAATATATACATGTTATATATAAAGCTGAAGCCCATCTTACAACATTTTAAGTATGGGAGAGACATGCTTTAACAAAAACCGTCTCGACTGGAGTGAAAACACGGCTTTGCAAATTCATCATCATCATTACAGCCAATATGTCACTGCTTAACGAAGGCCTCCCCTATTGATTTCCACGTGGGCCGATGCTTGGGGCATAGACATCCACCTGCTACCCGCCACCTTAACCAAGTAATCCGACCATCTTGTTGGGAGTCGCCTATGCCCCGTTTTTCGCTACGTGGACGCCACTCGAGAACCTTTCCCCCCATCGGCCATCGGTTCTATCTATTATTCCGGCGCAAAAAAAGCGCGTCTTGTTTTCGCCGAGTCCTTAAATCGCTTAGCAGGCGTGCGCGTTAGTGTTGGTAACGTATTATTTTGAAAATTCGAAAAGACAAATTGGAATGTGGCGAGATTTGGATCTGTCTAAACCGGAAGGCAACAATCCACACTAATAAGCCATAGAACCATTTTTAATGTCATACGCCTAAATATATGATGAAATAAACAAAAATGGTTTTGACAATCCTTTGCCTTATATGGTAAGTGCACCAAAGTCATTCCAATTATTTTATTAATTCAGTCCACAGCTAGCCTAGACCTTTGTCGACGACTCACAACGTTGTAAGGCTTCAGGAACTACCCGACACGCTAGTTGTTGTAATGTTGGCGCCGTAACATTTTATAGGATGCACCACCAACACTACGAATACAAAAGGTAACTTTAGCGCCATCTCGTCCCAATTTAAGCTTTTTTTGTAAATGTAACAAAAAAAATTAAAGACGACCTATACGGTATAATGGTCGGGACGTCGGCTGCTAAACCAAGGGCACCGGGTTCGATCCCCGGGCATTACAAATATTTGTGGGCATGGACATGTCTATTTGTAATAGTCTGGGTGTTTTTATATTAATATTATAACAAAAAAAATATAACTATGTTTATCAGTTATTTAGTACTCTTACTACTACGTCATACTATTAATATGGGGCTAGATGGCGCTGTGTGAATGTCAGTGAATATTAACTATTACTTCCTGTCGGGAAACGAACCCGGAACCCTTGATGTAGTAGCCGACTTTTCAGCCATGACGAAGTCTACATGTTCATTAACGACCTATTTTGACGGTACAGTGCATGTGTCCAGACTAGGTTAATAATAAATCCTCAACTTCTCAATCGATTCACTGTCTACAATCTAGATACATAGTATTTTTATGTATTTTCAAAACACCTCTAGTGAGTGGCAAGCATAAAATCCCATCCAAAAATAGATTTGGTTTGCTTTCACGTGACAATATAGAAACGGTAAAGCTTGAAAAAAAAATCTGACTAAAACCCTCGCCTATCAGAACATAACAGTAAAATTTAACTTTAACCTATTGAACGCCGGGAATCCATACACAATAGAAATGTGTCTGACGTCTAAGACGTCATTGGCGGTCGAAGGGTTAAGTTTCATGACAAGTAATACGAGTATATGACCAATATAGTTTCCTTTATTATTGTGTTTATTATTGACAAGTATAAGTCTAAATAACTGAATCTTGGCAAAGCTTTTATTTTGCACAAACCGTCAATATTTACACTAACATTGACGTGATCAATTTAATGTATATTCGCGTATTTCGGGAGCGATTTCCGTTTCCATATTGGGATGCGCCTGCGCATGTTTTCGTACTAATTGCGCGGGCGAGCCGTTTTCAGATAGTCACAGTACGTTTCAAAAGCACAGTAGTGTATATTTCTATAAATAAGCCGTTTACAGAGGCGCATGAAGAAACATCCAAACTTTTAAATTTACATAATGAGGAAGTGATGTGTACAATATTTTTTTTTGTATTTTTATTTGTGGAAATATGTATACCTAGTCAATGTCATCAACTAAGGTGGATCACATTTTAAGAACGATTTTTTAAAATAAAATACTTAAACTGTGATTGAAACACGCAACCATAAAAAACAGTTACTTTTGCCTATTGACATGTAGAGACAATTATTGATGAAATAACCATCGTGATATCATCTAACCTTATATAATTATAATATAACCTTTCTAAGTAAATGCTTTTATTCGCATACAAATTAAACTACACTACTAGACTACTACTAGACTGCAGCAAAAAAGCTTGGGATCCTTTCCAAGGTTAGGCGGTATTTCACCCCAGGACAGCTTCTAGCATTATATCAAGCCCAAGTCCGGTCTTGTATGGAATACTGCTGCCACCTATGGGATGGATCAGCCAAATACCAACTGGCTGCTTTGGACTCGATTGAGCGGCGTGCTGAGCGGCTCATTGGCGACCCTACTCTGACTGACGCTAAGCTGCAAAGCCTCGAGCATCGTCGTAGAGTTGCACGGCTGTCGGTTTTTTACAGGCTACATTTCGGTGAGTGTGCGATGGAATTACACGAATTAATTCCACCAGCCCCTTTTCACCATCGGGATACCAGACGGAGGCGAGCGTTCCATCCTTACGTGGTAGACATTCCACACATCCGCACACCCCGCTTTGGTGCCTCGTTCCTAATCCGCACCGCAAAGGAATGGAATTCTTTGCCTCCTTATGTGTTCCCCAATCATTACAACCTGGCCGTCTTCAAGGCAAGAGTGAATAGGCTGTTTCTAGGCAGGCATGATCCATCTTCGGCCACATCATCACTTACCATCAGGTGAGATGGCGGTCAAATGTCTGACTATAAAGGATAAAAAAAAAAAACTACAAGGTAATAATTTATTACTGTTATTGTTTAATTAATTTTGTATATTGTTGCTTGGTAGTAGACTCGATACTGAGTTGTCTAGTTAGGTACCACCGCAGTGCATGATTTCGTCCCGTGAAATAAGAATGCTATGCACATTTCTGTACTACGTACACTGTTATTCTCATTGATACCACTGTACTATGTGCGGAAAGAGCATTGTTGCATCATATAAAAATAATAATGATTTTTATTATGTAGCACTGTCGACGTCGGGTTTTGAAAGATTTTAAAGAATAGTGTAATGAAAAAAATATTTTCTCAAGTTTTATCTATATGTTGTGATACAACAGTATCAATAATGAGACGTCGATGATTTTTTACTACGGTCTTCTTATGACACCGCATAATCATTACAATGACAAATTTGAAATCAAGGTAATTTTTAATTAACCTGTCATAAGGTACAAAAAACATTGCAGTGCATAAAACTCAAAAATTTTCCACTTTTCAAGAATTACACAACATGAACACTGAGTAAAGAAGAAAATATATTGGTCGTTTCTTTTGAACCTGACAGTAAAATAGTTTGTATAAATGCACGAAATTTTTATGAATTGAAAATCAACTAGCGTAATTGCTGAATTGTATTTCCTGGATCTCATTTTCGTGGACTATGTAAATTTGTTTCCATTTTCGAAAATGAATAAGGTTTTGATTTTATAGTTCCAACAAAGGAAGAGACTACTTTTCTGTAGTACANGCAGTATGAGTAAAACAAACAGTACCTATAGTGGATTAACATATTTTTATCACAAAACAACCTTACTAACTACAAACCCAGTTATTAAATACAAAATACTAATTAAAAAAAATCAACTGAAAATGTAAAAAAAAAGAATCTCGTTGAAGACAAAAAAAAAAAAAGATAATTAACTGACGTAAGAATTACCTAAGTGAGGAAAATTGGCTTTGCAGTTATGGATTTTAAGGCCAACGGATTATTTTCCTAATTAGGAATCAAACAAAGGCAATTGCCTTTGTTTGATTGGAGTAATGCTGGACGTTGCTTCCTTAATAACTTCGATTTTTGTGTAATGCTCCAATTCAAATAACTTAATATGTACATTTATCCGACGCCCGGATAAACGTATCGGTGAAGGATAAGATCGTGAGAAAACCTGCGCACGTTTATGAAGCGTTTCAAAGGTTGTGCGTGAAGTCGGCAATTCGCACCAGTCCCGCGTGGACGACTAAAGCACTCCCTATACGGGTAGGCTCGTGCCCCTCGGGACGTGAAATGAGCTGATGATGATGAAATTATTACGCAAATTTACAATCTTACCATAACGATCCTGTTAGCGCATTTTAAAATTAGCTGGTTATCAATAGATAACTTTGAGTGGAATTTTACTATAATATTGTAACTCAATTTGCAAAGAGTAATAAAAATAATAATTTATTGATAGAACTGAACCCACTTATTGGTACATGTATCAGAATTTCAATATATAACACTGTAATATATAAAGCTGAATTGGGGTTTGGTTCTGCCTCATCTTACAACATTTTAAGTATGGGAGAGACATGCTTTAACAAAAACCGTCTCGACTGGAGTGAAAACACGGCTTTGCAAATTCATCATCATCATTACAGCCCAATATGTCCACTGCTTAACGAAGGCCTCCCCTATTGATTTCCACGTGGGCCGATGCTTGGGGCATTAGACATCACCTGCTACCCGCCACCTTAACCAAGTAATCCGACCATCTTGTTGGGAGTCGGCCTACGCCCCGTTTTTCGCTACGTGGACGCCACTCGAGAACCTTTCCGCCCCATCGGCCATCGGTTCTATCTATTATTCCGGCGCAAAAAAAAGCGCGTCTTGTTTTCGCCGAGTCCTTAAATCGCTTAGCAGGCGTGCGCGTTAGTGTTGGTAACGTATTATTTTGAAAATTCGAAAAGACAAATTGGAATGTGGCGAGATTTGGATCTGTCTAAACCGGAAGGCAACAATCCACACTAATAAGCCATAGAACCATTTTTAATGTCATACGCCTAAATATATTATGAAATAAACAAAAATGGTTTTGACAATCCTTTGTCTTATATGGTAAGTGCACCAAAGTCATTCCAATTATTTTAGTAATTCAGTCCACAGCTAGCCTAGACCTTTGTCGACGACTCGCAACGTTGTAAGGCTTCAGGAACTACCCGACACGCTAGTTCAATGTTGGCGCCGTATCATTTTATAGCATGCACCACCAACACTACGAATACAAAAGGTAACTTTAGCGCCATCTCGTCCCAATTTAAGCTTTTTTTGTAAATGTAACAAAAAAAATTAAAGACGACCTATACGGTATAATGGTCGGGACGTCGGCTACTAAACCAAGGGTACCGGGTTCGATCCCCGGGCATTACAAATATTTGTGGGCATGGACATGTCTATTTGTAATAGTCTGGGTGTTTTTATATTTAATATTTATTTATTAACAAAAAATATATATATAACTATGTTTATCAGTTATTTAGTACTCTTACTACCAGATCCATACTTAATATGGGGCTAGATGGCGCTGTGTGAATATCAGTGAATATTAACTATTAACTTCCTGTCCGGGAAACGAACCCGGAACCCTTGATGTAGTAGCCGACTTTTCAGCCATGACGAAGTCTACATGTTCATTAACGACCTATTTTGACGGTACAGTGCATGTGTTCAGACTAGGTTAATAATAAATCCTCAACTTCTCAATCGATTCACTGTCTAGAATCTAGATACATTGTATTTTTATGTATTTTCAAAACACCTCTAGTGAGTGGTAAGCTTAAAATCCCGTCCAACAATAGATTTGGTTTGCTTTCCCGTGACAATATAGAAACGGTAAAGCTTGAAAAAAAATCTGACTAAAACCCTCGCCTATCAGAACATAACAGTAAAATTTAACTTTAACCTATTGAAAATTGAATCCATACACAATAGAAATGTGTCTGACGTCTTAAGACGTCATTGGCGGTCGAAGTTTCATGACAAGTAATACGAGTATATGACCAATATAGTTTCCTTTATTATTGTGTTTATTATTGACAAGTATAAGTCGAAATAACTGAATCTTGGCAAAGCTTTTATTTTGCACAAACCGTCAATATTTACATTAACATTGACGTGATCAATTTAATGTATATTCGCGTATTTCGGGAGCGATTTCCGTTTCCATATTGGGATGCGCCTGCGCATGTTTTCGTACTAATTGCGCGGGCGAGCCGTTTTCAGATAGTCACAGTACGTTTCAAAAGCATAGTAGTGTATATTTCTATAAATAAGCCGTTTACAGAGGCGCATGAAAAACATCCGAACTTTTAAATTTACATAATGAGGAACTAAGGTGGATCGCATTTTGAGAACGATTTTTTTAAAATAAAATACTTAAACTGTGATTGAAACACGCAACCATAAAAAACAGATAGTTACTTTTGCCTATTGACATGTAGAGACAATTATTGATGAAATAACCATCGTGATATCATCTAACCTTATACAAATATAATATAACCTTTCTTAGTAAATGCTTTTATTCGCATACAAATTAAACTACAGGACAATAATGTATTACTGTTATTGTTTAATTAATTTTGTATATTGTTGCTTGGTAGTAGATTCGATACTGAGTTGTCTAGTTAGGTACCACCGCAGTGCAAGATTTCGTCCCGTGAAATAAGAATGCTATGCACATTTCTGTACTACGTACTCTGTTATTCTCATTGATACCACTGTACTATGTGCGGAAAGAGCATTGTTGCATCATATAAAAATAATAATGATTTTTATTATGTAGCACTGCCGACGTCGGGTTTTGAAAGATTTTAAAGAATAGTGTAATGAAAAACATATTTTCTCAAGTTTTATCTATATGTTGTGATTCAACAGTATCAATAATGAGACGTCTTTACTACGGTTTTCTTATGACACCGCATAATAATAACAATGACAAATTTGAAATCAAGGCAATTTTAATTAACCTGTCATAAGGTGCAAAAAACATTGCAGTGTATAAAAACTCAAAAATTTTCCACTTTTCAAGAATTATATAACATGAACACTGAGTTAAGAAGAAAATATATTGGTCGTTTCTTTTGAACCTGACAGTAAAATAGTTTGTATAAATGCATGAAATTTTTATGAATTGAAAATCAACTAGCGTAATTGCTGAATTGTATTTCCTGGATCTCATTTTCGTGGTCTATGTAAATTTGTTTCCATTTTCGAAAATGAATAAGGTTTTGATTTTATAGTTCCAACAAAGGAAGAGACTACTTTTCTGTAGTACAATTAAAATTAGAAAGATTACTACATAATTTTAATTTTAAAGACAGTTTTACTTTTCACTAATACACAAGTTTTAAAATTTTGGCTTTTAACACTTTGATGTATCTATCCGATTTTATTATGAAATACTTGTATACTATACTTGCAAAAAAAAATTAGGCAAAATATATTCAGTTGTCAGACTTTATGTAAGGCTTTTTCTGCTAGATATTCCAAAAATAAGATGACTTACGGTAGGCGCCAACTGTACTGTGGCATTAGTGAACCTAGTCCAAAATTAAATCTTGGCCACGGGACGACGGGACTCGACGCGACGACGGAATGTCGGGTGACGTCACACAGACGTCGACTCATCTTTGCCGGAACATGACAGATTACCTCCTGTTTGTATCCCATTGGGATTTAAACCGTCGTTCATCGATTAAGATTATCGAAGTCGAATATACATTTTATAGTCCTGTATTTGGATATGTCGGAACAGGTTGAGTAAAACGTATTTAACGAAGAGTTATTTAATGTAGGTATACTTTAACGATCCGTGTGTGTGTAATGTAATGATCGAAACACAGGGTTGAATTCACAGGCATTATAAACATTTGTATGCATTGAACATGTCTGGTTTGCAATGGTCTGGGTTTCTATGTCTATTAATATGTATGGTTTACAAAAGATAATGTAGTATATTGCCTATTACACTGCCCTGTAATTAGGCTTCTGAAAAAGGATGAAAGTCGATACATAGTAGAAAAAAAACACTTTTTTAATGCCTCTGGTTCTGTAGGTAGTAGGCACCTTTAAAATTTGTGCTAACTATCGCTAATGTGAATGAATTTAACCCTTTGACCGCCAATGACGCTCGGCGTTCAATGAGCTAATGAGCTTCATTAAAGTGATATAATGTTATTTATTAAAATGATAGAAAATACTTAAAAATATTTATATGTTTATTTTTAAGACGTTATTAATAAGACGACGATGACTGATGTATAAAGGCCATGATTATCATTAAATTATGCTTGATGTTTGTAATTAGTTATGTACTCACTTGTTGTTGAAAATGATATTAAATGAAACTCTTAATGCCATTACATCAGACTATCAAACTTTTAGCTCGATGATATGAGCGTAGGAAATTTATTTTTATATATTGAGGCAACCGTTTGATTTGTGGCAATACGTTACTTCTGATGTCAGAAATGCTTTATGTAGGTCAATTGGATTTGCTTAAATAAACGAGTTTTATTTCAAAATTTTATCGTTTTATGAACAACAATATTATATGTCGGCTAAGGTTCGAGTTCGTATTGGATACATAACTACATAGTAAGTATTTCAATTGCTAAATCCAAAGTTTTTTTTGTCAGATAATCTGTGCTGTAAATTACAGACAATGAGACTTATTTTTATCCGACGCTCTTACAATGAAGGAAAACATCGTGAGAAACCTGCGCAAGCCTATGAAGAGATTTAAGGTTGTGCGTGAAGTCGGCCAATCCGCAATGGGCTCGCGTGGATGACTAAGACCATTTTACAACACTTTACGGGAAGGCTCGTGATCTCGGTAGGAACGTATATGAGCTGATGATGATGAGACTTATTTTACATATAATAAAAAGTATTTTTTTCTCAAATTAATGGACCACCTATTTCAGTTATTTCATTATTGTACAAAGCGACTCCATGCTTCATATATTCTCAAAGAGATATTTGATAAAAATGAAATGGTGTTGAATGGAATTATTTGGGGGAATTAATGATTCTCTGATTTAGTTCCTTTCTTTAAAAAAAGACACCCAAAAAGTGTTTCGATATAAGTATCAAATTGTGATCAAATGTTGCATGAAAAGATACAGTTAATTTTCACAAGAGATTGAATCAGTTTGATATTCTAAACTTGATTCGTATGAGGTTAAGAGTTAGTTTATCTCAGTTTAAATTCCCTAAACAAATGTTTAAAGAAACACAGAGCAAAGAACTTACGGTTATTAATCATAGTACATACTTAAGTAAACTTAAATAGTACTAGGTATTCGTATTACAGTACTACGTACTTATATGTTTTTTACAAATAAGGCAACTGGTCCAAGGATCAGTCTTAGCTCGGACCGTAAGCGCTATAAGCTGTTTCTTTTATGAAAGAAAGACAAAGAAAGAAATAAAAAAATCTTTATTCAATTAAATCTGTTACAGATACTTTGGAATTGTTATTATTATCATATTTTTTTGTGACTCTACCACCGGTTCGGAATAAGTAGGATCTTCGAGAAGAGCCGGTAAGAGTAACTCGAGTTACTCTTTTAATCTTTTTATATCAGTGGTTACAGAGTTTTGTCATTTACCTACACATAAGCTTTACAATAATTTATTACAAAGATGTGCATCAACATGTCTTTTTTTTAATAATATGTATATGTATTTACAAACAAAATGTATATAAGTATGTTTATCCGTTGTTTAATCCATTTGTTGTTGTTTTCATACTACAAGCTTCACGCTTAACTTGGGCTAGATGGCGATGTGTGAATGTCAGTGGATATTGAAAAAAATATATATGAGATTGAGTTTTTGTGTTATTTGGCTTGAATAGATTAAGTATTTTTAGCCAATGAGTACGTACTTATTCGAAGATTAACATTTTTGGAATGCATCAACAAGATCCTATGACTCAAAGCAAAATAAATATAACTCTGTCAGTTGATTGAAACAAGTGTTTAACGTTTATTCTGATCGTTTTAATTAATTTCTCTTGAATTCCGTTTGATGTGAATCATACAAAGTGTAGGCATCCATGGCGGTGTAAATTACTATTTTAGCTAGTTAAATAATTCATATTTGTATCTTAAAACAGGGTTTAATTTCAGGGTCTTTCCATCAATTTTAGAATATTTCATTAATAATTATTGGCTACCATATAATAATAATTGATGTATATTCCACTTATTGCTTCTATCTTCAGCTATTTACTATAATTGCTTTGGGTTGAAACGTTATATGTAATTCGAGTCTCTACAGATTTTAGTCACCATTTGTGTGGTTTTTACCCTGCTTATCTAATCCGGAATTCTTGGCTATTAGACCAAGGGTTCCGTGTTCGATCCCCGAGCAGTACAAACATTTGTGTGCTTCTTGAACATGTCTGTTTGTATTGGTCTGGGTGCTTTCTTTGTATAAAATGGATGTATTTATAAGCGGTCGTACGTAGCACGGGTGGCTAGTCACAAAACATAATACATTAATCTATTGTCTACGCGCGTGCTACGTTTGTGCGGGTAAAAAAGTGTATAAGCATGTTTAAAATTATAGGCTAATGCTTAGTTTGGAACTAAATGGCGCTGTGTGAATGTCAGTCACTTGAGGTATATTGATGTTTTGGTCTAGTATAGTCTTATCAGATATCTTTGTAATTAAAGATATTCAAGCACTAAGATATCTGGTAAGATTATAATAGAGCAAAACATAAAGGGAGAGACGAATTCGGAAGCCGTCTATTAAGTTTACAATGTAATGCTGCCAAACGTCTGACATAAGAGGGATGTAATTATAGAAACCAAATACTCAGCTGACGAGAGTAATTAGACAGGTGCGGCGCGGAAGTGCTAAAAACATTTTGTTTATACCCGATTGTTAATTGATCTTTTAACTTTAGAACAATATGTTTACGGATTTTAAAACAATTGGCATACGTATTGTTTGTTTGTTAAGGTTTAAAATTAAACGTAGGTTGAATGGGCGTTTTAAAGCTTTGACTCATTGAGCTTTTTTTTAAAATCGCCAAGATTTAAATTTGACCCTACATTGAGAAGTCAAGTAAAACTGTTTAAAAAAATTAATTGTTTCTTAATTTTTCTAGTATTGCATCTAGATATAGTTTTATTAAAACGCTAAAGTATTGATTCTAAATACAAAAAAATATCTGTATTCAAAGAATTATGAAACCATTAAAATGAAACGTATGGTACGTTTCATTGTAAACGCAGAATTAAAATTAAATTTTATTCAATTTAAGCAGTTACAATTTCATTTTGATCTCCCACAATGGGAAGACTATGAAATAAAAATATTGTGCGAGATCAAAACAGAGAAGATACATTACCATTATTTAACGTTATTAATTGAAAAGGGATAATGTTATGAGCAAAGTTGGTGGCTTTGCTCATAACATATATTTAGTAATAAATAATTATCCACTGACATTCACACAGCGCCATCTAGCCCCAAGTTAAGAGTGAAGCCTGTATTATGGGTACCAAACTACGGATATCATATTTTTTTTGTAAATACATACATATTATACATAGGAAACACCCAGACCATTACAAACAGACATGTTCATGCACAGAAATGTTTGTACTGCCCGGGGATCGAACGTGGAACACTTGGTGTTGCAGCCGATGTCTCAACCGCAACACCAAATGGGTCGTCGTAGTAAGTTATTTATTTTGATTAATTAAAAAACACCACTCGCATCGTGCGTTGATTCTAAATATAATTTATAAGTTGTGATTGCGAGTGAAATGCATTTCACATTCGAAATACATATATTAATACGATTGACGTAGTTATTACCTAGAAATAGAAAAAAACTCTTGATAACTACAGCTAGTCGACAACTCATTAAGTGAAAAAGGGGGAATGAAGTTGAACTATCGTTTCCCTGGAATTACATCCTACTTTAAAATCACATTTTGAAATTGAATCGATTGATGTGTTGTTTTAAAGAATCTCATTTGGTGAGTCTTTTTTTAAGCAGTTGAAAATCAACATAAGGCTTTAAAGGACACAATGAACTTAATTATTTGATTCTATTCTCAGAAAATACCTATATAGGCATAAATACCAATCATAAGAAATAATAATTTATAACTCAACTGATGTACCGAAGGTCTTCTTTAATAAAGCTCCATTTGAAATTTTGGGTATTGTTAAATGCATTTTTATGGAATTATCAGTAATTTGTTTAGTTCCAGAACTTTGAACTTCGTGATAGACCGTTTTATTTTATTTACATTTCTAAACGCATTCACTATATTTTGAATATCATAAATTCTGTAGCGTGGGAGTTGATATAATTTAAATTTAAGCATTTGAAGTATATAGAATTTAAGGGCTTTATCTAATTTGCTAGTGCTTTTCTAATTGGATTATGCGGTATTCGCAGATAGCCTAATACTTAACTAAGCAATTGACAAAAGGCTTAATGAATTCAACAAAGAGAAGGAAGACCCAATGTGGGGCTCTCTTATTATTAAATTGATAATAGGGAACCTATAAAGGACACAAGATAATGAATTTTCGCGCTAGTATTACAAAGGTTCAAAATATCAAAGAAATTTAAAATCCGTTTTCTTTTCGTATTTCAAGCTGCGCAATACAAAAAAGTTTTCATATCGATGTTATTTTCCTTATTAGACCGAAGACTTTTTATTTTATTATGCAATATTAATTTTTGGATTTGAGTGTAATAATAACTTCTACGGAAACACTTATTAAAAAAACTATATGATATGATAAGTCCCCCCTGAGAGACTTCCCCCTGGCGATGAAGTCTTTAAGATATAGGCTTTGAACTTTGACAGGTTGGAATAGGGACAATTTGGCCAGATGAGAGTTTTTGGGTGGTCTTGATTTAGACTGTGTTTGTGGAGCGGCCCAAATGATGATTCATTTTATGTCTGTCCAGCTTGCCTACGTCGCTATTATTTGCAGGATATAATGACGGCTGCAGACAACGCTGTCACCGTAGCTAGCATTTGGCCTCTACGGTTTGATTATGTTTTTGCTATCGATGCTTTTGATGCACAAAAAAGAAGAAGATATGTACAAACTTTTATTTTTATGTCTCAACAAAACAGTAGTTTGAGATTACGTTTGTGCAAACAAAAAGCAGAACATTCTATTCCTATGCCTAAATACTAAACTAGAAAGCAAAATTGAATTGTGGTGAATTTCCGCGGATCGAATTTGTTTACTAGAGTATTTTGTAACCCAATGTTAGAGAACAAGTACAAAATAATGTTCTTGTTACTATCCAAGTAATTACTTTATACGAGTACCAGAACAATTCAAATTAACGTCGTTCAAAATATTCAACGTTTATGTATGCTTAGCACGTAAACTGTTACTAACCATTATATGGTAAGACAATTCAGAGATGTATGAATACAGTACTAGATAGAAAATTTGGTACTGAGTCGTCGAGGTATGTCCACTGCGGTGCCAGATATCGTCCCGAAAAATATAAGTGTTGTGTGTGCGGAATTGATGGAGAATAATAACTGTCTATCAGATTTTGGTCGTCTCCTTTAATGCCGCTCTGTCATGGTCGGGCGTATCATTTAGCATCAGGAAGAGCGTCCTGGCCGTCCTGTACACTTTTTAACATAAAAACACTATGACGCGTTGCAAATCTAAGACCGCAAATCAAAATAGCCCATAAAGTCCCATTGCAAGGTTTTCCAACACAGCATGGCTATGAGGAGTTTAGGCATACACATATAACATACGATTCAAGATAAATGGAATTTAAGCTGCAATGTATAAAAAACGAATAAATAAAATATCCACAGGCATACACACAGCGCCATATTTAGTCCCAAAGTAAGGATTTATCCTGTAATATAGGTACTAAAAAACGGATCAACATAATTATATTTTTTTGTAAATACATACATATTATACGTAGAAAACACCCAGACATTACATACAGACATAATATGTACTGCTCGGGGATCTAACCCGAAACACTAGGACATCTCATTACACCAAATGGATCGTCAGGGTGTAAGGTGACAAGCGCAATGTTAAAGGAAACCAATAAAAAAAAGTATTATATTTTCCATCATCGACGGACGCTTAAGGCGACAACCTTTAGGCATTAAATCTTATTTTCGTACCTAGTAATTTCACTAGCTTATCTAAATAATTACTTAACTTCACTAGCTTTAAAATATTACTACTCACTGAAAATAATTCTCCAAATAAAATAACTTTTGTGGCGTTCTTCAGTTCTGGAGGTAGTAAACTTTTGCACGGTGATTTGCCGTATCATTGATGATTTCACAAAGCTCTTTCATTTCGGAGCACACTCTGGCTTGAGCTTCGGCTCCTCTGAACTCTGTCATGGAACCAGGAATAGGTCTGCGAATAGAAAAACCAATTACTAAGTGAATGTGTGTCTTTTTCTGGAAAGAGGACCGCCAATATTTTATTGATCATCATTTTCAATAAATTTGGTTCACGGATATACAAAGGTTTGCTATGTACTTTTTGAACATCGATTTTTATGTTCTCTGTTAATAAAAGTATTTAAATTTATTTGTAAATAAAAAGCATGTGTAATGTGAGATTAAAGTATTGTGCAGCAATTTAGTTAAAATCTCAAATGTCAACCGACGTGTTCGTTTACATCTTGACAAATATCAAGAGCAAACAAGCATTATAAAGCTTTTGTAAAGCCTAAAATCTTTAATGATAGACGCGTTGACCCAAAACGTAGGGTTATAGTCCAAATGGGACGTTAAATATACTTGCGATACAGGAAATACTTACTTTCCATATTCATCTTTTGAAAATGTGGGCTTGCAGTTTTTGTCGAAATGGCCGCTGAACGCTGTGACTTTTTGCAAATCATTGTGTGCTTGTGCCTTTGTGTCGAATGCAGAAATCAGATCCGTGAGCGATGAACTCTGAAAATAAAAGTGGAAAGTTATTTCTGCTGACTTCAATGTGTTACATTTAATCAAATAATCAAAAATCGGTTCAATATCATCTACACAAATTCTTCAACATTCATTGCTTAGTAAAGGACCAAATATTGGAAATTATTGTTTTTGCTAACCCTTTTTTTACCTAAAGGTAATCTTGATTCATTGCTTACGAGAATGAAAAATTAATGACGTACAATTATTGTAATTTTCTTCATCCATACATTTATAACAAAGTTCAATCGATCTGCTGTATTAAATACTGTTCGCCATTTAAGCTTAAGAAAGTCGTAAAAGGCTGGCTAAGGACGCTTTCGTATGATGCCATAGAGAAGCTGCTGAAAGTACCTACTTAACTTATTATGTGGAATGATCCGATCCCAAGATACCGATATCGCAGGGCATAATAGATTAACAGGCTATAAATACGTTAAAATATTTATTAAAAATAATAAAATAAAAATGTTACTGCTGATGGAGCACCTAGTTTAAACACACCACGCGCGAGCATACTTGCACGCACTTATACAAGTCCAATATAGGTGTTAATTATATTATAGTCTGGCCTAAAATAAGTTTATTCAATGTAGTAATTTAGTGTTGAGTGACAAAAATCGCGTATACGGAAGCCTTGATGTCACGTGTTAAAAGATTTACTACAGGACAGGCCTAGCCTAGTGTAGGAATGTAAGTGTAACTTAATTAGAATAGGAAGCGTTTCCGGTACAACCTTAGCATATAAGCAGTTACCTATTGATTGTTGCGCTGTGAAACTATTGTATTTATTGTGCTGAAGTTCTCTAATAAACTTATTTTACTTTTTTTTAAACTTTTTTACAAGGATTTAGAGTGTTACGTATGTACGTACGTGTATATCTGTATTCATTATTTCAATTTGATAATCTATGACTTTTTAAAAAGTCCGATAGTACTGCTAGATTTGGGGTCTCATTTATAATAGTAAGGGTTTTAAATTATTTCAATTGTTTACTTTACAAAGTGAACAGGATGGACAGGACGCTGGTAAGTCTTACATGACAGAGTGGCAGGGAAGAAGACCAACAAATGATGCTTGATAGAGATGGGTTGAAGATGGCTGCATCCGTAGATATAGTGTTACTATATGTGGTTCGAAGTTGCGAGGGTCCACAAGGAGCGATATCACTTACCACTAATTACGACTGATCAGTGTATTATCTAACTCTATAACAAATTTTAGTAAAATCCCATAATTATTTATCAAAATAAAAATAGCCTATTTTATTCTTTATTACATCAGCTACATGCCAATACAAGTCCTGTCCAAATCAGACTAGCCATTCCAGACATTATCCGGAACAGACACACAAAAATTGTACAAAATATTTCGGTGAATGTACCGAAATTCATATGCATGGAGTAATAAACGGTTATTTCAAACGAGATTTTAAACAAGCACTCGAATATGTATGAAAAATGGGTATGCACTTTTTTAAAAAATAATATAACCGATTTAAATGAAGACTAGTCTTGGAACAAAAAGCTTAATTTTGAATAAGTATATTCGTTCCCGAATCGCAATCTGAATGCACTCTGTGACGACCACAAAATTAATTTGGTAATGTAATGTCCAACTAATTGTTTAAATATGTTTATATGCCTGAACACCATGCTGAGCACATGCCTTTTCGGTGCCTTATTTTAACTTATTACTACTGTTATATTAATTTTATAAAATTTGATTGTATTTGTATATTTGGTGCCGAATATTTTTTTTTCTTTCTATAAAATACGAGAGCACTGCACCTCGTTCTCTGCTGCATCTTTTGACCTTAATTCGCCGTGGGAATAGTATGGCGGCCGACAATTGTATTCTTACTAACAACGGTTTCACATGCAAGTTACTGTTACTGTTTCCATGGGGAATAATACGAGTATGAAAACCCATTCAGCCGTTTAGATGTGAAAAAGTAACAAACGAACACACACACTTTCGCCAATTCAACATCAGTGGCATTTGTTATCACTACAATGTATACGTATACACTTCTGTTAGTTTTTTTCTATCAATGAAAGGATTTATTGAGAATTAGCTGTTCCCCGTGGTATTACCAGCGATTTTAAATATTCTCCCGCAGTAAAACATCAAAGATTTAAATCTTTGTAAGACACAACCACAAAAGCGCGCTTCCCAAGCGAAGTGAACTGCGCGCCGCGAGGTACAACATTGGTTTGTTTTACTGAAATGAAAAGTTTTTTCTGAAATAAAAGAAGCGTAATTTTCTTTAATACATCAGCTATCTATTTTCACTATTATACAACCCTGCCAAAAAAAGTATCGTCCAAATCCGTCCAGCCGTTTCAGAGATTAACCGGAACAAGACAGGCAGGCAAAAAATATTAAAAATGTTGTTTGGTGTATGTACCGTATATACAAGTATATTCATATGCATGAAGAAAATATGATATCTTAATATTACAAACAGACACTCCAGTTTATTAATATGTAATAGATATCAAATTTGTAAATTTTCTTTAAAATGACTTTAAAATTATTGATTAATACTAAACACTGTAAAACATGACCTTATGTATGTTTACGCGACAGTAAAAGCTAATTTATAATATTTTTAACTTGTTCCCAGTGATTGTTATAGTACTATCCATCTCGAATTATTCATTACACGCCCGAATGACTTTGTTAATGTCAATTCAAATCAATAGGAGTTGGTCGTTTCCTAAGACATTGTCTCAAAATACAATCTGTTAAAGCTTGTCTCAACGACTGTTGGACAAAGCAGATATCGTGTTTACAGCTAAAAATAAAATTAAAAACGGTACCAAAGTAATGTACTGGTCGACACAGAGTGCACTTGAATTGCTATTCAAATACTGAAGACCGAATTCAAATATGTAAATGGAGTTATTAATGGTTTTAAAAATGCTTTTGACTTAAACTGTTTAAAAACAAATATGGGAAAATGAACAAGTCTTGATATTCCTCATTTATTTTTTATTTTGAATTTAAAATAAAACAATTTTATCATAGTATATGTTTACGCAGGTCTTCTTGACCATGATATCATAAGTTGCGCCCGCGCGGTCAGGACGAATGTCCCCAGGCATGGCTCTTCCACACTTTTCGCGTCAAAGTAAATATTAACATAGTAACTGCTGTCTAAACTAGACTATTTGAATAGATCAATGTTAGCCTAACTCTGGAATGTAGACAGCAGCTGTTGCTCATAGTTTAACTAATATTTAAAGTGAAAATGTCGGCTTTACATTCAACATGAAAGAAACAATTCGGAATATCGCAAAACGTATTGTTTAAAATTCATGGCATTTTGCACACTGAATGAATTGTGTTTACTGTTCGTAAGGTCGAGTTTTGTTATCATTACGCGTGTTTGTTTCGTCTAATTCTATGAGCAGTGTTGCTGTTTTATTACATTTTTATTCAAGGTTCAGACTTCGCGCGAGCGGTTATTGCTTTCATATATGAGTCGTAATATTGCAATTACAATAATGCCGTTAAGCCCCTCTCTATCATTGTTTGATGGCTGTTATCGAAACTAATCATTGCAATAATAAAATATATTAAACAGGAAATCGTTATTTTTGAAATGTATTTTTAAAAATTTATAAATTTTTGTTCTGAAAGAGAACGGTTGATACAGTCCGAAAAACGGTATACAACCGATAGATATTTTACAAACCTTATAAAGTAAGACTTTTTACACAGATTTACACCTTTATTCATTATTGCTTATTTTCCATTCGCATACCTTTGAACACGTGTGAAGTATCGGTCGACGTACTCGTAGACCACTCTTCAATCGTCTATTATTGCATGCAACATTAACCAAAAGTAGGAAGTCTTAATACCATATTACATTTTAAACGTGCATGCTTGATTTTGCCTCCCAATTAAACTGGATGAGATTTATATGGAGCAAGTTGCCAACACTGTTTGTCTCACTAGAACAGAATGTAGGCAGTAGAAAAGTCGGCAGGGTTTTTAGAGGTACATGGTGCTAAACACTATTTGATGATTTTTGTGTTATGAGATCATAATTACAAAGAAGATTTATTTTAATGCAAATTACTCAGCTCCGTATAAACGAGATGAGCAATTTGGGTTTTCTATCGAGGATTCCGTATACACACAATGACATTCTGTATAAATGATGATAGATACGCCACCTGTGCCTCAAAAACGAACCGCAAAAGATAATACGGTTGTAGGCAAATGTATGCTTATTCGAAATAAATGTGTATGTGTGCTGTTACTGAATTTGGAACACTTTTTTCGATTGTTTTGTGAGCATACAAACTGTTTTCTCTTCGGTGGTTCGTTTTTGAGGCACGGATGGCATATATACAGCACCTTTATATCATTGGTCTTGACCTGCGCAATGAAAATCAGCTGTCAGCTGTTTTCCTTAGCTTTTGTATTGCTGTGACAGATATACAACCATACTGGATATGTTTTTGTTTAGTTTTATTATTGATTTTATTTTTATTGTATAGCATGCTTTTCTTGTTTACTTTAAGACTACCGTGATTTTCAGTTTTTATTTTTATTGCTTTATACGTAATTGTAAAAAAATGTGGGATTGTAATAAAGTTCATTATATTCCAGTGAAAAAAATATATTTTATCTATATTTAAATTAATTCCATTCAAGTTTTAACTTATAGTATTCCCTAATTGTCACTATAAATTATCTATCTGCAAAAGTTCCTTCGGCTCGTACCGGTAAAAAGCTACAGGTAACAAAGCATTCACAATGCGAAAAGCCCACGTGAAAATACCAAAGCGTTTGTCATGAGCGGGTGAACGACAGCGCCGTTTGGCCTGCGCCTGACCTCGGCCGTTTACGTTTTGAATGATGGCTGTTTTGACGCAGCGATGCGCCTGACTCACTTCCGTCTGCGATCTTGGAGAAATCTCAGGAATGCGGCGGTATTTGTATCGCGGATATAAGCTGGGACTCCACAAAGCGAAGACGAGATGAGTAGAGGCCAGATATTTATCAAACAACCATTAAGTCGGGACTCCACTAAAGCTACACTTCTCTGCATAAAATTCTATTGGTTGTTTACCGCTCGTTTTGTCTTCGCTTTGGCGGAGACCCGGCCTATCTCGGGTGCCGGCTGACTCATGCGCGTTGGTAATTTGCCACTTGCTTCTAATGAAGACTTTTGATGTAATGACAGCTCATACATTTTGCTAGGAAATATACTGATATGCTCTACATAAGATTAGTCTGCATTGGTAAAGCACTATTACGATGATTTGACCCTACTCATAATTCCAACTCTCTTCCAATATGCTTTGTACGCGTGGATTCGGATCCCATTGTCTTCGCCACTGATAAATAAAAGATTTATTACACGTAGACCATTTATTCAGCAACTAACGCATACAAGCATTATGTGACGTACGTCTATATAATATTAAAACTTCCTGCTAAATACACAACACTATTTTTAGCAAAGGATAGTTTATATATCTTGCGGCTTTATGAATTCAAAAAATGTGGCTAGAATAGTTGAGGATTCGTGCGGGTCTGGGATGGATGTCGTTTTTTGGGGAGTGGGATTTTTAATTTTAATCAGGAACATATTTTGCACTGATAGGTGTGTGCATGCACACTGAAGAATACTGTCACATTTAGGCACTTAACTTTTGTATTCATGTATCGAAATAAGTTATAAAGATCAACACAGTTTGCATATAACGACGACTAAGACGCCTCTATACTATGAGTATAAGACGGAAAAACAGGATATCTCGTAGGTAATTTCAATATTAATTTGGTTTATCTGTATTTTCCATTTCTCGAATAGCATAACTACAATTTGTGATTCAGTACAGCTACCGCTCTGTCTGATGTCGTTGATAATATTCTCGCTGCACAGGATTCTGGAGAAGGCTCATTATTAATACTGCTAGATTTCTCCCGGGCCTTCGATACAGTTAACATTCAGATTCTTCTGTCTAAATTAGCTTTTTACGGGTTTGATTTAAATGCCTTGCGATGGTTTTCCACCTACCTCTCGGGCCGAAATCAGTATGTTGAAGTAAATGATGAATACGAAAACGTTAGGACTTCATCTAAACGCCTAATAATAGAGGAATACCTCAAGGCTCTATTTGGGACCAATTCTTTTTTTTATATACGTCTGATATAACAAAATATTCAAAATTGTAATTATTATGTATGCCGACGATATTCAATTATATATTTCATTTAAACCTGTTTTAATCAATGCGGTAGTAAATAAAGTAAATGCGGATCTTAACCGACTCTCTGATTGGTGCGACAAAAATCAACTGATTGGTGCGACTTTTCATAAATCCCTCAAAATCAAAATTTCTTGTACTTGGTACAAAAACAGCAATTGAAAATATATGCCAATCTGACTTACCCATTGTGTTAAATGGAAATCATTTGCAGCGTGTAACGGAAGCTCGAAATTTAGGTCTTATAATGGATGAACGATTACGGTTTGAAGAACACGTCTCGGAAATCATGAAAATTGCTTTTATCGACTCAAGATCTTATACCGCCTCCGAGATTTTTTAGCTGTAGACTTGCGTATAAAATGTGTGAATCTCTTATCCTATCAAAACTGAACTACACTGATACAGTATTCGGTGAATGTCTATTAGCTCGTACCAAAGAGTACTACAGCGAATCCAAAATGCTTGTGCCCGATATTGTTTTGCAGTACCAAGATTTTCTCACGTTTCTCCCACTTTAAATCAATATAGCCTCCTTAACATGACTGGTCGGCGTACTCTTCATTTTGCCACACTTCTCTTGGTGTCATCAATAGTAGAAAACCTTCCTATTATATAAAAAACTTCAATTTCACTTCGACAAATACGAATAGCACCACGTCTTCTATGTCCACGATATGTAACGACCGCATTTCGTGGCAGCTTTCGTTACGCTTCGAAATGTTGGAACAACCTACCACTCCTGTACGAACAGTAAATCAGTCAATTCTTTTAAAGCTCAATTGAAAAGGTATTTAATTGATAAGCAACGTTCAGGCCAGTAGCGGTCGTTCAATATATATCATTTTGTATGTACATAATGTATTTATAGACAAGGATATACTAAACTATCTATTATTATAAAATTATGATATATATTTATTACTTATCTTAGATATCTATTACTATTATTTGATAATATTGATGTTTATATATATGTATATATTTTTAGTGTAGATTCACATTTACTACATATTTTGTAATTCCTCTTATGCGCATATAGCATTTTTATTAAATTTTCTTTTTATTTCTTTTTTTGTCTTTGGTTCCACTGCAAAACAGCGCCTTGACAAAACTGTCTTGGCATTAGCTGAGTGGCCACCATTTTGGTAGCATTATAATTATTTTTAGTATTAAAGGAATTAACATGTACAATTTTATTGCGCCAAATAAATATTTTTCTTTCTTTTTTTCTGATTCTGCTGTTTCTATTGACCAAGATTAGACAAAACTTATCTCAATGTTAAATAATATTAGGGCAATAAACATGAATCATCATCATCAGCTCATTAAATGTCCCCACCGAGGGTCACGAGCCTACCCGTATAGGGTGCTCAGGCCTTAGTCGTCCACGTGGGCCCAGTGCGGGTTGGACGACTTCACACACAACCTTTAAATCTCTTCGCAGGCGTGCATGAAGGTTTTCTCACGATGTTTTCCTTCACCGTAAGAGCGTCGGATAACATTCATATACTTTTTGAAAATTCGAAAACACATTGGTACGTGGCGGGATTTGAACCTCAGCTCTTCAGGTAAGAGGGCGACAGTCCACACCATTGAGCCACCGACGCTTGCAAATACGAATATTTACTTGTATTTATAATACCATTGAATTGTTGACTATTCTTGAATTTGATTTGAGTTCACAATATTTTGGGTTCAATTTGAATATAAATTGTTCAGAGAAGTGTGCACTATTATGTTTGGCGCACACCCAAAAAATAATAATGACAGGCTATCGAAATATTTTATATGAACTTAATGGGCTACACAGGTAGGTATTAACATTTTATGGTTTTGCCCAAATAAGTCGTTATTTATATTTTAGTAGAGCCTGCTTTATACTATATATTGAGATGTAGATATTTAAATCATTTTCTATCAGGGGCACCATATGACTGTTTGACTCCCTATATCATAAAAAAAAGGTTTTGTCCAGATTTACAACCGTTATTGTAAGTAATAAATAATAAAGTATAAATATGTAAGTAATAAATTAAAATTGATAATCATCATGTCCATTCTAAGAAACTTAAAGGAAGGAATCAAAGTAAATATGCCATTTTCATGATCAAAATTTCATTCAATTAATTAGTGCTTTAGAAGAAAAGATGAATTAAGGATGTTTGCTTTGATAGAAAGTTCATTCAATTAATTCGTGCTATAGAAAAAAAAGAAGGATTTAATAGATTAAACGGTATTGATAGATTATTCTAGGCTATTATATATACCTATGTTATCTACTCGTGTTATAATTATATCTACACTACGAGTAGGTATTTTACGATCAGGGTATTGTGATAGAACTGCGGTCTAAAAGGAAAGGGTACAGGGCCACTTTTTATTAGCCAATAGCGTGACCCAGTGTAGTGAGCTTTACGGTCATGTGACCTCTTGGGCGGCTATTCAGCTTACCAATGGACTGAAAGATATTTATGTTTCGACACACATGAGAACCTTTGAAGAATGATTTAAGAAAAATCGAGGTACTAAAAATGAAATAAACAATATTATGTTACTTTGGTAAAATAACATAATATTGTACAAATAATATCAATTGATTTATTAAAAATGGAGAAATTAAACAATCTCATAGTTTGAAAACATGTTTTGGAGCTTAAAATTTCAAGTGCTGAACATGTTTTCTGATATGACATGTTGCTATTTTATACATTAAGCCTACATTTTTATGTTAGAGTGTACAGGACGGTCAAGACGCTTATCTGATGATAAGTGATACGGCTGACTATGACAGAGCGGCATTGAAGGAGACCAACAACTAGACAGTTATTATTCTCTGTCAATGCCACACTGCGCCTGACACCAGAGATAAAGAAGTTAGGTCTCTTATACCCGGTAATTTTACTAGCTACGGTGCCCTCGTCTGAAACACAAAAGTGCATAACACTCCTGTTTCGCAGGAGATATCTGGCAATGCGGTGGTACCTACCTAGACGACTCTATTGAGTCTACCACCTAGTAAAACTTCATCTAAGTCCAAACCATCGTCAATCTGGAGTCAAAGTCAAAACTCATTTATTCAAATTAGCCTTACAAAAAGCACTGATTATACGAGTGAAGAGCCCATAATACGCAACGATTGCCAAAAAGCAGTCTTATTTTTTATTTGTGTGCTTTTAGACCCTAATGGCTGTTAAAGGACACTAAGTACTTTTACAATCAAATATCTCATTTAAATTCCTTCACAACCACTTATACTTATTATATAATATATGTGGCCGACGAATTAGAGAGCTTTCAACTATACGACATGATTAGGCCTATTAAAGAGCCTTGATGTAACTTTATATAAGGTATAAGCGCGTTTAACTCTTGCTAAATATCTTAAAAATCATTAACGTAGGCTCATTTTGGCAAGCTTGTCATTTTGCCAAATCTAACAACTGTTTCAACAATAATGAGGGCCGTAAATCCGCTAATTGTTATTATAAATATTTACCACTGACATTCACAGCGCCATATAGCTATAAACTAAGCATTAGCCTGTTTATGGACACTAAACAACGGACGAATATCTTATCTGTAAATACATACAAAGATACATAGAAACACCAACAATACAAACATGTTCATGCTCACAAATGTTTGAACTGCCAGGGGATCGAACCCGGCTCCCTTAGTGTAGTTGCCGAGTCTCATTACACAAATGGGTCGTCAAATTATATCTCAATAGAAACATTTTGCACGGTCCATGGTAGGAATTCATACAATTTCAATAAATTTTGTACTACCATCATACTATACAAATTGTCTACCTTTTTATTCAAGCATTTTATTCACTGGATGGCACTGATGCCCACAATCTGTTCACATAGTTTATAAACGAATTAATTAATTAATTATTAATAAACAGCTAAATAATGATTAATTAATTATTAGCTAAATAATTAATTAATTAATTATTTAGCTTTAAATTCAAATTTTTTTAAGTTATAACTTTAAAAAAATTTGAATTCAAAGCTTTCCAATAATTACATTCACTCGATCCACCGACATAAAAAAAGCTATTTTTAGCACCAGTCAAAAATTACATTTCTCTGCCTTATGAAACGAAACTTTGGCAATATACGTGTTTATTTAAGTTTATAAACGATACTCGTACTCCCAACCCTGGCATTCTTATCATTCGGCATGGTATTCAACGCCTAATGATATCCCGTGCCAATAAAAAGTATACCCAACATAAGTTGTTTTTCTTTGATTGGTTACAAATGATACAGTTCAATCTTGCAAATTAATTTATATAGCGCAGCCAAGAACAAAATGTTAATATTTGATTAGTATGAAAAATTGCACTCGCTTCACTTCATTATTTTGACATGTAGTGACGGAAGTGAGGATACAATACAATTGTCACCAGGGGTGGTAAGAGTAGAGGGACTCTTGTCATGGCTGAGAGAAAAATATTAAGCAGAGAAGTGACGGCAGCACTCTCGTTTTCAATTTAATCTTTTAAAGGTACCTATTACTATCTCCAACTCATCTGCCAAGCGTATTTATTATGCTAAAACCCTTTATTATAGATAACTGATTTTCTGAGCCTAAATCGTATTATTTTTTATTATATTTTAATAAATTCAAATTCAATTCATTTATTTCGAGTCATTAAAATCCATATAACATTGAAAAAATAAATAAGATGAAATAGATATAATATAGAATAAAATTACTTAACAACATTAAAATAAATATGTATCAATATTAAAATTACGATTATAAATTCATTTTCCGAGATATTAAATTGATACTTTAAAATTAAAATAAATATTTACCTATGATTAGAATAAAAAAAATCAATATCAAAGAACCTAAACGTACGTAAAGCCTTTTAAGTTATATTACAGTACCAAACTTCAAAACGTCTTTTATATTGGTCATCAATTAAAGTAAAGTTTTATCAAAATTAGTTTCTTTCTTAATTAAATACGAATGACAAACACAAAAAAGGGTAATCAGGATGAGGCCTCAAATCCAAAAGTCTGGTTCAAATACACTATGCATCCCCCTTAAAAGCAATGTTTCTCAGGTTTGAGTGTTAATGCCATTTTACTACGTAGCTTGTTTCGTAGGCAATAAACTGTTGTTTACAGTTCCAACATATACACATGTGTATAACTTTATACTGGAAACAAACAAAAGGTCAAGGCTTACTGCATACATTCGTCCATGCGACGGAATCACGGATTGCAGCTTTCACTCATAAACAAAGAGGAAATAGGGATGGTTATAATGCACGACGGAGGATGTACGCTGATAAAATAAATATCGCAATTTAAGGAATATAACAATTAAATTTCTTTGATTAAATTATTTAATCGAACATATGTAATAAATCTATTTATTTAAAAATGGCAATGAATAAACTCGTGATTTAGTATATAATTTACTAACTCTTCTAGTATCGGGCGTATCCAACAAATACACTATACAATATATTGTGTCTCGGTTTCTAGTGATTAAAAGGTTGATCTCTAGCGATAATATGTTCTAAGATTCAATGGATTCTGTAGATGGTTAACTAAGTCTCAATTTGGCCTCCTATAAGCTTTATTATTATCTTATTATATAACGAACTTAGATCAGAACTCAATTCTTTAAATATTTGGGGTCAGGGGTTTGAAACAAATAGAATAAAAGTTGTTTCCTGTATTTTTCATGGAAAATAAACATAGTTATTGTGATAGCCTACTTCAGTCAACAAAGAGATAAAGTGATGTTTTTCGGGTGTACTTGCTTCAAGCAAGTGGCGAGTGCAAATGGCTCTCAGCCTTAAAAAAGTTTATGCGACGAGCTTAAAGGCGTCTCAGAGTGGGTCTTGAAAATCGGCTTAGTATTAGAAGGGGTGACAGACAAATATTTGTGAGATATTCAACATATATTTTATGGAACCCAGGCCAACCTGAATGCCCGGTGGCGTGTCGCCAAAGCCTAATTTCTTCGGCAGGATGCATTCGCCGTCTTATGTTGATTTGTTGAAAATCATCAATGGTTAGTTATGTACCTATAAGTTGGCAAGGGCCAACATAGTATCTTTAATGCATAATTTTAATAAGAATAGCTATTTACCAAACGTTGAACCTTAGCAGCCTGAGCCTCGGATGATAGCAGTTTAACCTATGGAAGCAAAAAAGCGCTAAAATTAGCGGGCAAAGCACCTGTCAAACAATGGGTTTTCTATTATTTCCCCAATAAATTTTAAGCAGTTAGAAAGTGTATGCATAGGAATATGATCACGTGTGTTACTCATAGTGAGCGTAGTCATTTGTCATAAATATTAAATTAAAATAGTCCAAACATACACTAGCATGCAGTGTGACATTTTTATGAAGAAAATCTTAATGAATTTATAAATACTAAAGCCTGACTTCATAAGCACACTCACTGCTTGGTATGTTCAAATTTCAAATATATTTATTAGAATCAAAGTCAAAAATGAACGTCAACCAAAAATGAGTTAGCTAGATAAAATTGTCAAAACAGTCTGTAAACAAGTAAATATCATTTTCGTTTAATCCCTTGAAAGTTTTAAGTGCACGACTATTTGTCGGGATATTTGGCATGTTCAATGTTACTAAGTTGACTCATGTGATTTGAGTATTTCTGAAGTAATTTATTCAATCGAACGGGCCTGCTCATCTGCAGAAAACATCTATAATAGAGATTTATTCGAATGAAAAATAGGACTGTACATTATACGAGTATATTCGTAATTTTAGATAACATACTAGACTTCTAGTAATATTTTTTCGCAATAATGGAAAATAGCTTTTAATTTTTCATTTGAACATATGAATATATTACATATACTAAACTACCACTATGTGAAATTTGCATTGAATTAATAAGAAATACCTTCAGACGTTTACACAGCGCCATCTAGTCTTATATAAGAAAAGTGCTTGTATTGTAGTAAACAATGGGTATACTGGTTATGTACGAGTACGATACTTGGTTTTATAAATACATAAAATGTACATGGAAAACACCCAGATCAATTGAAACAGACATGTTCAGGCACACAAGTGTTGGAGTGATGGAGGATCGAACCCGGTACCCTTCATATTGCAGAGATTATTCGGAATAGGTTTTCCAAACAATGACATTGTAATATAAACATAGTAACTTAAACAATAACAAAAGATATTCCCAATTTTGTTGTAAGTTTTAGTGTAATTAATTTTGTTTTGTATTGTACATTATTCAATAAAATGCAGCCAATATTTTATTGAATTGGCTCTTAGTGTTATTGAAATAAGATACACAGGGCTGTTAATTTTCACTTTATTTCTTAGTTGTCTTATATTATGAACTGAAGTCATTCTAATGCAGTTAATGTAAGAGTAGCATTAATACGATTTGCATGTCATGCGATCACAAAAGAAGCCTTACCCGTGATCGCCTTTGGATAGGATCGTCGCCTGGAATAGTCAGGAAGTTTCCGCTCATCCTCACTGTTTTTGTTCACAACACACACAAACGTACTGGAATATAAATAGCACGGGAGCGACTCGGGACGTGCGTACGCGACGGCGTGCTTTAACGAAGTGTTGGATGTGTTTTATGAATGAGTGACGTTTTTAAATAGCCTCCCCACTTCTTGAACGTAAGCTGTGGCATGCGAGTTTCCACGTTCCACGATTGTTACGTAAATAGACCGAATGGGTATCAGCTGCTCGGGAAAAACTGAATCGCTGGAATGCTGACGTGCGTTACTCGAAATCCGGGTGTATGGTGATATAAATTCAATTTGTTTACATTTGCTATTTGCATACAATCTGCATTGGGCCCGCGTGGTGGATTACGGCCCAATCTTTCGTGGTCTAGCTCGCGCGAAATCATTGGCCCTGAAGTGTACTGGTTGATTGATCGATGATAATAAACAATTAGAAGTATGGTATTCAATACATACATTCCGAAATCAAATATTAGTTTTATGGCATTAGTGGACGGGACGATCAGTACGCTCTCGGTGATAAGTGATACGCCTGACCATGACAGAAACAGTGTTGCAAGAAATCAATAACAATTGGTAAACATTATATTCTGTCATCAATTCCCTGCTCTCGTCACACGCGACGACAGATATTACGTCTCTTCTCTTATACCAGGTATTACTAGTTACAGTGCCCCCTCCTGAAACACTGAAGTGCAAAACAAAACTGGGTGTGTTCGTGTGGACTTAGTATTTCAGCTGTACAGCCCACATATTAGCTGGGCCTGCTTCTACCTTGCTAAGGGAATAGAGATTATCCGGCATTGCGGTGGTACCTACCTATATGACTCAGTACCGAGTCTACCACCTAGTAAAGTTTAAAAATGTTTATTATGTGAAATACAAATTTGAAGGTTACACTAATAAAAGGCTTCCAAGCCCTTTGCGCTTATCGACAGCCATACAAGATATTGCTACAACTAGGTAATAGTAGCTGTCAGTAACAACAAATACTGATCTGTAAATAAAGTTTTGTCTTCCCATTCACATAAAAATCTTCCCGCCTAAGTTTATATGCTTTTTATACTAGCTTTAATACGGAACCCACGTAGGGTCTGTTTTTTTTCTCTTTATTTAGGATAACAAACAATTACACACAGGATATATGTAAGTCTTATTAACTACGTTTAGAGTCAATGTGCAACCAGCACCATTATCCACATATTATGAATTTAAAATTTAGTTACTTCGGAAGTACACAAAAAGAGAAAGCTGTTCATATTACTGCAAAGGCACAAATGTAGACTAATGTTACACTACACTACAAGCTTCACAGACAGATATGAAAGGGATATATAATTATGTCTCCAACTGGATTAATCTTTGATACAAATTATTATTAGTACTTGAACTGACATACAATTCGATACAGAGAAACCATACTTTGTATTATATTTTTTTACTATCTTTATTTTTTGACGTGAAATATATGTATTAAAGAAAAAACGCGAAACATACTTACACGAATAATTACGATTTCTTCTATCGAATCTAATATCTAACCCAGTGTCTAAGTAAATTAACTAAAGCTTTTATGTATCGAATAGAGCAAGGTTCCGTTTTTGCTATCCACAATAGTTTTCTTGTTACATGTAACAATGTGTGTCAGGGTAAAATAATAAAACATGGCAAATTCAGATCTCCATGGCTATTCTGTGAAGGCCTGATCCCTGCAGTGGGACGTGATAGGCTGATGATAATGAAAGTCTGACCACTACAAAAACAAACAAAAATGAAACGAAACAAAATATATTTGAAATACGGATATTTATTTATTTTTTTCATAAAAATTCTAAATTCAATAATGTGTTAAACATGTAACATTTACATATATGCATTTATACAAAGATATATGCAATGTTTAGTGATTTTTAATACTAAAATTGGAGCGTAACAGAGTTATGATGCCGATACGTCACATTTTACACTTACAAAATAATATTTACCAAGTATTGTCAAATGGTAAAGGTTTATGTAAACATGATTTGTCATTTTGATGAGATGATGCTTTTATTGAATGTGCGCTTCTTTGAACAACTCGAACCGTTATTAAAAATCGCAAACAATACCCGTAACAGCGTCATAGTAATGTAAAATTAATTATACACCGAAATTAATACTGACATGTCTAATCAGATATCACAAAATCCCATCAAAATCTATGCATCCCTTTCACAATACAATGGAAGTACGCTTTGTAAGTATTTACAAATGGATAGTCCGATAATGATTTAGTACGGTATCGCCTTTTATGTGACTATTTATTTTGACGTAAATTGCCCATGTTCACAACAAGTTAGCTATTGCGCTAAATTTCAACAAACTCCATTCAATGCATTAACTTCCAATTTATATGATAAATTGAGTTATAATATTTTATTAAATGGACAAAAAGTGTAATATATTTAATTCAAATATTAGAATTACGTATGTTTTATTATTTTTTAATTGATTAATCCATTGAATGCAATTTAAGAAACATTACTTTCTTTTGTATGAAACGGAAATCTAATCATGTTAGTGGCATTTTCTATCATTCTATAGTTAAATAGATTCAGTCGACTCAGAAATATAAAACAACGTATTTTTTTCATTATTAAAGATGAGTAAATACATATTAATAATTATTGAGATTTGGACTAGACAAACCACATTCTCTATCTACAGATATGTAATCCATGATAAATGCTAATATATATAGAAAATCTAACTCCCGTGTCTGTAGTGATGTGCTTTTCTACACATCGCATATATTTTCATAACCACGCAGACATTGTTTAGTTAACACTTTATTTGCAATCAAGTGTAATATTAGACACCGTACATAATGACAACAACCAATATTCAGGTATATTTATACATATATTTAATTTTATTGCACTCCACTGTTGTGTTTAAATAAGAAAACTATTGCTATTGAAGAATAAACTCGATAATTCATATCGTATACTCATTGTGCTGTATCTTAGTGGAGATGAAAATATACACACTAAATTTATTATGTGATGCTTAATCTGTGTTTCAATTTTAGACTGTGATATTTATGCCGTTAGGTTTATATTTCATTAAAATTTAACTCGTTTAAGTTTGCTGTCAAATCAACAAAGTGTTATTGTTAGATATACATATAGCCTTAACAAATAACTTTTGAGCACTGATCTTTATAGTACAGTCTCGTAAATAAATACAAAATAATTAGGTACACAATAAAATGTGATATTATTGATAAAAATAAAAAACATTTTGTATTCCATTAAAAATGTCAGTGCCCTGTGTTATTTCATAGAACATCGATAAGTTTAATACAATTATAACAGTTAACATCTGATCAGTGAATATATTAGCTAAAACATTACATAAATATCCATGACAGTAAATGATGTACCTCATTTATAACAATATCACAATTTTCAATAATATACAATAAAAGACATAGGAGATTTTGATTACACGATAAACAGGCGAAGCTTATAAAAATTAAGAGCAAAGATTGTGATATACAAACATTTTATTTGGTTTACAATTCAGTTAAACACTGAAACAATAGGACCACATAATACATGTAATCACTCAAAACGGGACAAAGAGGAGAGTTCATTAATATATAAAAGATGACAAGACCGTACATTTTTAGAAATCATAGCTATACCTATATTAATTCCATTTTAGAACACTCATCTTCTAAACGAACAGTTTTATGTACTCCAGCATATCCTATACACCACGCAATAACGAAACGATAATTCACGCGCCATTCACCAGTACTCAACACACAATAGACCCTTAACAATTGTACTCCGACTAACTCGATAAGCAAGGAATACAAACGAACATAGGAAATAATGTACATAAGGCCAATATTATTTACTGTACACGCATAACGAGTAGATGATTAGTTAGATAAATAATTATGCATTATTAATAAGGGAAGGATTAATGCATCCGTATTTACGACAGTTTGGTCCATACAAATATTATTACATTTATCTTGATTCCGATACGTCCGACTCTTTAGGCTTTCAGCGCGCTACTTATATACACAAATTACTTCCACAGAAACAGGAGCGGAATGAATTATATAAAAAACGCGATGAAAACGCGTATACAAAATCTAAGAGCTTACAAATTAATTTACATTGAGACCGAATTTATTGCAAGTAACCACTAAGTTAATCCGACGTAATTTAAAAAACGAATCAGTCTTTCTAAATAAGACGTGTGCGATTCATGGAAGTCTTTCGGTATACTCACGCAGTGATAACATGTTGAACAACATTACCTATAGTTAAAACGCTGACGACATCCGCGCTGAAAACCTAACTAGATGGACGCCGCGACGCCCGCCGCGTACGGTCAGTCTTTTCTGCTAATGTTATCGAATTTGTGCAAAATATACTACTAACCGTAACTTAACACAGTACCTAATTTATTTACATAACGCCGACGACGGTATTGTACGAAATCATAATCGAGCACTGACCGGATACTGCCGGAGCGCCGGAGTCGATCGCATAGTAAAATAAGAACTGTACGTGTCTCATAAATGTATCCTTTTATAAAAGCACGCAACCGACTAATAACATCGAGCGTAACATGGCCTCGAAAGCAACCAAGAAGGTAGTAGTGTATAGAGAACGCGTTCGTGCGCTCGTGACTATACTTCCCTTATTTACTATGTCGTTAGTTTCCGACAAGTCCTCTATCTCGCGAGAGCCGTAGCCGTCTCGCTTGCACAGTTAGAGAACGGGGTCTCTCACAACCGGTCGGTCCCGGACCCGGTCGATAGCATCTTGCTGGGTGTGGCACGTGGTTGATGCTTAAATGTCTCACGAGGCCCTTGTCCTCCGGTAGGCGCCTCCCCTCATTTCTGACTTGAGCTTGACGAACTCTCTGGCTACTTCGTCGCTGTGCCTCTGAGACAAAATCCGGAGAATTGTCCAGCCTGTCTCGTCCATTTTCACTCGGTACCGAGCGGTAGCCAACATGCGCATGAGCCCTGAAAGCGAGATGGTTTTGGTCAGTATATAAAGCTATGAGTGAGTTTTATCACACCCTAACAAGTTGACAGAAAAGTCGTTTTTTTACAAAGGTACCTTAGTTTACTTTTATTTAATAATCTACAAACCTTAATCTGTTAAATTAGTTTCTAAACAAGTCACAAAACCCATCTTCGCATGTAGGAATAACTAAATGAATGGAAAATCAATTAAGAAATCGATTCAAAGCTCCATTGATTGACGAGCAAACACTTCCGACAGTTAATAAATTGTTTATGTAAAATAGTCTATTGTAAGCAATTGTTTTCCTACTATAATAACAATTAAGTTGGTAGCAAACGAAAACGTCAGCATGTATTAGGTCTTCTTGACAAGTCTAACACTTTAACATTATAAAAAATTAAATTTGAACTAGTTAAAAGCAGACCTGTTCCGCAATGTCGGCTAGCCGCATTACAGCCACGCCCACAAGCCGATCCTCTCGCGCGAAACAATAATCGCGAACACACACGTGCAGCTCGAACAGCTCCAACTGTTCCGTCGCGCTCACCATGCTGGATACAAAGGACGAAATGTAGTACTCTTTTTTTCTTAAATACTCTTTATTTTATTTTAACAGGGTGGCCTACAGCTATAGTTACAATATACAGTAGAACGCCGATTAACCGAATCGCCAATTATCCGAAACGGTCCTAAGCCTCTATTATCGTTGGGAATTTTTACACTTTGTATTTTTGATAAGCCTGATGGGTTGCAATTTTATCTGATCGAGATGTTCAAGTGAGAGTGATTGTAGAACTGTGTTTGTTAAACTTAATAAAGTTGTATTCGATGTGTGACAGTTCAGTTTTCTTTATTACCATCTATGTCCGACTATCCGAATTTTCTATTATCCGAATCGACCCCGGTCCCAATTAATTCGGGTCATCGTTCTACTGTACAATAATATAAACATAACAATAAAGAGCCAATTACAAACCCCACAGGTAAGTAATAACGATGATCTTAGAGATTAACGTGCTTGCCCCCACTTTTTGGTTGGAGCATTATGATGTTGCTATTTTTTATCTTCCACGGCTGTAATCTCTTAGCGATAAAACTGCATGCTTAATAGGAACTTTTTAATTCTCGTATAAACGGTAATTTGATTACCTTTTATACGAGATTCAGAAAACAAATTTGGTATAAAGATTAAGCCATATCTGTAAGTTCATTAAAAGCTTCTTATTTGTTTTACAATTTTTAGATCTTTTATAACCAATAATAATTGTAAGACAACAATACAACGAAAAATCTGTTCACATACATAACGATGAGTAAATCAAAATAAACAAATGAAAGATGTCCAAACGAATAGTTATTCATAGCAAAACTGATGTAATTTTTTATTTAAACTAACACCAAAAATATCTGGCAGCCAAATTCCACAAGATGAATCATTAGTAGTAGTGTGGTAGATGGCACACGATAACTTTTAATTTTACTCTGGTCTGGTGTATCTGTTTCTGGCTCTTATCACTAACATTTTTTTAATTATTACAGATACTATTTTGATCTATTTGGTGCACCAAATAGATCAAATAGTAAGTACGTCAGTAAGATATTGTCACAATAAATCAAGGTGTAGTTTACTCTGTGTACTAGTTACTTCGTGCTTTTTTTATTTATCAATAAATCTAGGAAGAATTGTGCATGAAAGTAAATGTTACTGTCAGATTTAACATTTGTCAATTTGTTTTACAACTGTCCGTGACCCATTTATGAAGAAGAAACATGATACTTATGTAGAACTGAAAAATGAATAATATTCGATGTGCGGTCAAAGTCAACATTTTACCTTAAAAAAATATTTTATTGAAAAACGGTTGGGAAAGATTTCTGCCTTGTGGCACTCCATAGGAGGAATTCTTAAATTTATTTGATTGAATGTCGCAAATTATTTTTCAAATAATACGTTTTCAGTTCATGTTGAAAGTAAAGAAACAAGGACACTATATGGTGCATGTGAATGTACTATTAAAAACATGTATTTACACATATATGTACTTACAAGTGGAATGTCTCGTTGAACTTGGGACTCCAGTTATTGCTCTTTGACTTGGTGGCGAATTTCCTCTTCTTGTCAGCGGTGCGGCCCTATTAGGTTCACCTCGATGAATGGACGGAACATGCCGCTTGCTATCACCCATTTAGGTCGTTGGCGCTACCACTGAAAAAAAAAAATTATATAGAATCTTTCTCGGTTTGGTATAAAAGGCTAATAAATATCAGGCTTATAAGCTAAAATTAACAGGGACTGAAAGTAGTTTATCTGCTACAAAAATCCCCTCAGAACAGAAAGGCTCTGAAGATACAAAATATTATTTGACATTACCTATAACTGTTAACAGTAGTATCAAAAGGAGCTAATAGAGGTGTTTTTATGTATACAGTATATTTATGAACTTATTGCCTAATAACTCGTATTTTAGCTATCTGCACTTCCTAAATCTTATGCCGTAAAATACACCCGTAACTTTATTAATATTAAGGGAATAAAATAAGATTGAGCTACCACATAGACGAAACTATAACCAATGTCCCAGTTCCCTTATTGACTTAAGAAATTATATAATACTGTACAAACCTTTAACAGTGATCTTGTGTTCACCAGTACCGGGATGAGTAAACAAGTCGACTTGTAGAGACACTTCTCCTACACTGCCCTCTTCTGCAACAGCTGCGTCTGTTATGATAAAATTAGTACTCTTTATATTCTTGCCACTTTAATAATCTTTTAAACATACAGTGCAAGACTAGTAACATAAAAAAGAATTTTAAAGATTTTGTTTAAAGTTTTTAGGTATGCAGGAGAAAATTGATTAAACACGTATACCGTGACAGCCTGGTTTCAAACCAATACGAAGCTTGAAGTCAAATGGTTTCTATTCCTCTATAACTTTATTTTAAATTTGTATTATAGTATATGTTGATATATACGTTGAATATTATATTGATTCGATATTATGAATAAATTGTATGAAATATACAAGTATTTTCATATGTGTTTAAATACTTATACAAATAGATAGGTTTATTACTTAACCAAGCTTTGTCCTTTACCTTGATTCTGCTGACTTGTGACGAAGGTTCTTATCAATGTGTCAGTGGTCTGAGTGTATAAGCTCAAAGCGTATCTCAGTGACTGCAGCTCCGGACTCTTTTCTAAGAACGTCTTCTTGAGCCCATTGCCTCCTGCATGGAAGTACAGTTTGATGGTATCCAAAGCAGCGTCAAGAACTGCGCATTGCTTCGGCGTTAAGCTCTTCTCAGCCGACAAGTGCTGTAAATATAATGGGGATAGTAAAAGAATAAATAAAACTAAAAGTTGAAGAATTCTATCAATTTGTCGACTCGAATGATTTCTCTAGAAATCATAACCATTTACCTCTTTCGAGATGTCCATGACTCCTGATAAAGCGTGCTTTACGTCTTGCTTGCCGACAGTGCTCTTGAATAGTTGTGTCATGTCTTCAATTTTCGCGTTCGCTGCTAGATTCTTTGCATTGTTCGTCAAGTTCTTCAGCATCATCTAGAAATATAAAAGTTCATAGGTATTGTACAGAAATGCTCATAGATTATTGTCTTACTTTGAGTCTTTCTTTTACGCCTAGGATTACACGTAATGACATTAAAAAATGACCTAAATTCAATTACATGAACAGAAAAAAGTTGTATGAGTCTTTCAACCATTTGTATCAAGGTACGATTTTGGAATTAAAGGCTCATCATCAGCTCATTAAACGTCCCCACCGAGGGGCACGAGCCTACCCGTATAGAGTGATTAGGCCTTAGTCCACGCGGGCCCAGTGCGGATTGGACGACTACACACACAACCTTCGAATCTCTTCGCAGGCGTGCATGAAGGTTTCCTCACGATGTTTTCCTTCACCGTAAGAGCGTCGGATAACGTACATATATTTTCGAAAATTGGAAAATACATTGGTACGTGTCGGAATTTGAACCTCAGCCCTCCCGGTAGGAAGGCGACAGTCCACACCACTGAGCCACCGACGCTCCAAAAGTCTTTCTTAAGGAGAAAATCTTCTACTCGGAGAAGAATCTATGGATTTGTAGGTGGCTTGAAATTTGAAAATTTAAGGCCAGTATTTTAGAACGAAACTCAAGCGATGATCATCCCTTGAATAAAGCTAGAAATGAATAAATAGCGCCATCCCTTCCTTTCTCTTTTAAGTAAAGTTCAACGTTGAGTCTCGTTCTATAGTTGCCTCAACTTAGCTTGATACCGCTGACAGCTGTCACCAAAACCTAAAGTATAAACAGGTATAACTTTGAACGTGCGTCCTAACAATGCATACATTTTAAAACACGAAGAAAAAAATTGAGATTTCTAAAAAAATATTGGTTAGTGATCAAGGAATACGTTTGAATACTGATAAGAAAATAAAGTTGAAAGAAAACTACCAAAAAACCTACTAAAACCGTGAATTCATTGGTTACGATAAAATTTAAAATTGTTAAATTACGCATACGCAAGGTTATGTCACTTGATTAAAGTAATAGTGTTGGGGTATAATAAAAATTTTAAATTAAATTGGTTTATCCATTATTCAATTGATTATTCGTGTACAAATCATCACGTTACAAAAATTAAAGACTTTTTGACTATTAATTTATTTGAATCATTTTTAAGTAATAAATAATTATAGTTTTAATTTACGACGCAACAGAGATACAATGTTGTAGCAAAAATATTTAATTTAATTTTACTTTGTATTTTAGCAACATTTTTGATTAAGAAATTATCTCACTTATGTAAATATAATAGTGATGGAGAATGTAATTAAAAGTACGTTGTAAATATTCAAACATTAAAGTTTAATTTCATTTATATTTTTATTCAAATTCACGAAACCACAAGGTCATTGTTGCAAATCATCGATATTATCACAGATAAGATAATATATACATATAATACCAAGTACATTTTCAATCATTCCTGCTTATTACGTAATGTTGATTTTCAAATATATTTTTTTTATCGATTCAAATCGATCAATTATTCGGTTTTTGGATAATCATGTTTCTACTTTCCGTCACTAAGCAAGTCTTTATGACAGCTATCAGCGGTATCAAGCTAAGTTGAGGCAACTATAGAAAACAGGCTTAATTATAGTATTGCAGCAAAATTATAGTTAAGTATTCAACCATCATCGAGATGATAAACCATACGTACCGTCTTGTCAGTCATTGGCGGAAGAACAACAGTCTTCTCGAGTATCTTCATAACGATCTTCCATAATTCCTTAAGCAATCGCTTGAGCACAGTCTTCTCGCAGGATTCCGCATACATCGTGAGTGAGCCATCCTAAAAAATATCAAAATGATTAATTTATGGCTCTTATAGAAAAGCATCTGGGTCCACAATCATCTGCTATTACTCCATAGCAGTTACCCGTATGCTTTAAGAAAACTGTACTCTGGAATTTAGGGTAGCAGGCAGTAAAATTGTGAATATTACAATAGGATAACTCGGTCCCATGCAAAACCACAGTGGTACTAAAATGTAATAAACCATATGAAATGAACCCGTTCGAATTAGTAGGCAAAATTATAGGAAATCTATTTTTTATTATGAGATTCATATTGTATCTAAACAAACGAGCGAATCTTATCACTTCTACTTAATGGATCATTAATATGGATAAGACTTGATATTTACTTGAGCACAAATTGGAACTATGTCAGGCTTATTTGCTTACAGAGAATTTAGGCAAATAACGCTTTTAATTTTCATAAGGCTTTGGCTTTCATAAGGCATTAACCCGCTAGCGCTTAAGCTAGTCTCTTACTGACTCAATTAACTCAATTTAAACTCAGTCGAGTTTACTCAATGGACCTACACCCATTAGGCAATCTACTAGTAAATTAATTGAACTACCAATATGCCATGAGAGGGCGCAAACACCTCGTCAGCCTCGTGGTGGCAGGTGGTTGTGGCGCACCAGGCGCTCCACCACCACCCACTTTCTGTAAAACTCTCCCAACTTTTACACTGGCCGTGAACGTGTCTCTAAGCTGTAACAAAATAAAAATCATAATGGCTTTCCAACTATAAAAATCATGAACTAAATTATTTAATTTTTCAAACATATTTTGTCACAATAGAATTTATTTTGATGAATGCTGAAAATGTTTGCCGCATTGACTTACTATTCAGTTACTGTTTTCTATAAATAAAATATGTATTCTGACTCTATCTACCTGTACTAAACAAAAACTTGTTCGCTTTGTGTTATCTGTGGTGTTACATAGCAACAATACTTAGTTCTCATTTTTGTTTTTGTAATTTTACCTGATAGCAAACATGAAGCTAGCTCGTCCAATGTGCTGAGGCTCTGCTGCAGCGTCGTTAAGATATCAGCAGCATCCCGTTCTAATTTCGAACCGCCCATCGCTTCAAACATCTTCTCGAGTTGGACTCTAGTTGCTGAATATTGTCATCAGGCATACATGCCTGAAGATGAAATATGTCGCTTGAAAATTTTACAAGGAAATATAAAAAACAGAAGATATATATATTTTGTAGTTTTTCGTCTAAATCATACGTATTCGAATATAGCAGGTTAGTGAATTGTGCCAAAGTCGATAGTACTGAATAATTTAGACGTACGGTATAATTTATAAATTCTTTCATCAACATCAGCTCATAAAACGTCCCCACGAGGGGCACGAGCCTACCCGTATAGGTGATTAGGCCTTTAGTCGTCACGCAGACCCACGGCAACCGTAGTTGCATAAATTCAACTGGATCCTACCGGAAAAGAGGTTAAACGAACCTTACTTAAAATGTATTTCGTTATAATCATCAAAAGTTACAAACCACTCTCTCTCCTTCAGCATGTTCCGGAATTCCTTCTTGACGATGTCAGCATACGCGACCAGCACTTTCACGATCGTCTTGGCAAACCGCTTCATATACCGCTTCCATATTTCGGGATCAGACACTGCAGCTTGGAGACCACATCGAAGCATTGCGTCAGTTGTGTGAAAACATCCACCACTGAATTACTGAAGAGCACGTGCTCGCTTGATTTTGGAACTGCAAAGAAAATGTTAAAGATATTAAAAATATACTTACACTTAGATATTTTTTGTAAATACACAAAAATACATAGAAAACACCCACACCAATCCAAACAGACATGGTCATTCACATTAATGTTTGTAATGTTTGAACCCTTGGTTTAAGAGCCATCGTCTCAAGCTTTTTCACCACACGGGCCGTCTAATATAAAACAGTTAATGTTCTTCTGACATATTATGGAGTCATGACGAATTCATTTATGGTTACATCCAGCGGAAGACAAACTTGGAGAATATTTACCCAAGGAGTGGATAAAAAAGAGGCTAAGAGGTTTAGATCACTGGTAACCACTACAAGCGCGTTTGCTTCACTTCAACTGGGTTTTCTAAGGAATTTTCCAGTACTAAAAGACGATTCCAGCCAAAGCTTGGATCCTTGTGGTAATTTTAATTGAATGAAGAATGTAGGATAACAACGTATAAAGATGTTGTCATATACTACTTGCAGGTTAAAAGAATAAAATGAGTGGTAGCATGATCGTGAAGGTGGTTTTATCGCTTCAGAATAAATATAATAGTTTGTATTACATTATTCAGCAAGATAAAGACCTACAACTTTTTATAGTGCCCATTATAGCTTTTTAAAATAATTATTATATTATAAATAAATAAATATTATAAAATTGTTAGATATCTACCAACTTCAAAATGTTTTCGTTTACTCAAATAAAATATTTATATAAACACTTATACTACTATGTCCAATTAATATGATTATTTAATGTTAACCGTATACGGCGCTCTGACATTGTAGCCTTAGTTTAAATACCTAACAATTGTTGCAATGCCCTGCAGGGTCATGTTGAGAGACCTGTACTAATATTATAAGACCATTTTAACCAACTGCGCCATAAATGAATATGGAATATGACATGTCCACATGCAAAAATGCTTTGCACGGGGATTGATCCATTGATCTTGTAGCCTATTTCAATCATTTCACGAAATGTGTCGTCATCAAGTGAATAGCTTAGTATCTTTATTTGTATTAACTTACTCCGTCTCTCTTATCCCTGTTAAAGGCTCCGTTGAGATACTCCAAGGAGACGTCATCGTTCTCGTTAAGCCACTGCATGACGAAGGCTCAAACCAGGCAGGATATTCGGCACTGCTCCGCAGTATGGAGGCACGTCTTTGACGTAGTTTGTATGAAGCCATTTCACCTGGAATATGACGTTTTAGTTATTTATTTAGTAGTTTAAAATATCTGTATCAGTTAGATCAAATTATTGTGTGTATGTAGTTGATTTGTGTTAAAAATATTATTTATATATGATAATATTTTTAAACACAAATCACTTCGTTTGAAATTTCAAGAAACGAGGTTTTTTAAAATTTCATACGAAGGAGTGATTTTATTAAGGTTGGGAAAAATAATGCTTTGTTTTATTTTATTCAATAGATTTATTATATCTATTTTTAAAAAGTATCCATAATATAAACCACAAAGTAGAGTTATGTTATATAGCACCTGTGATTCTTAAATTAATGCACTATACGCAATTGAAGAGGAAAAGTTTCATGAAGTTATTCTACAGTTTTCAACAACAGCGGGAAGTTGTATCAATTCACCGTAGCGGCAAAGTTATATTAAGCGACCAGTTATCTAATAACAAACCTTAAAGTGAAGATTCATGTAAGCGGAAGACTTGCAAAGCCTGTGTTGTTCATGTTCTTCAAGCGCATACTTCATATCGACAGCAAACAGAGACCACATAGTTGCTGCAGATAACTGAAAACAATAAAATATCTTCGTTTAAACAATAATATTAAAATTATAGTAGCTTCACAATTCGCTGCTAGATGCATGACTTATTTAGGTAATTAATTTCTAAATGTGTTATTGAATAAAATATCATTGATGTACGGGGTAATGCTTAGTAGTCCACAAAACGCCGTACAGGATGATAGTAGAAGTAGTAGTAGTAGTGTGAATCCGTTGAAGTGAAAGATTATCAAAGTTAGACGTAATATATTGATATAAGTTAATGTACAAGTCAATTAGATGGCAAATCTTTCCTTTGGTAGTGGCTGATAGCACAGTTGTTAACGGAATGATTTTGAAAGTAATCTTAAGAATAAGGTAAACATTAATAAGGTTACATGCGCGCGCCCAAATGTAGGTTGCAGCGTCAGTTAAAATGTATGTACGATGGCTTGCCCGTACATGTTGGCAACCCAGAGAAAAGAAAGAAAAAGGTTAGATATAAAATAAAGATATGCCAGTACAAAGCAAAAAATATAAACAATTAATTATCAAAATCAAACGAAATGTTAGCTTCTCCCCCGTAGCTCGTTGAGGACAATGGGCTCGCTGTTGTGGCACTCCTTGGTTTGTTGGCTGTTGAACTTTCTGTCTACTTGTAGTTTTCTTCATATGCTGCAATTCTATTTCTTCGTAAGAATGGTTCTGTACCTTACTTTTCTTGTTTCTAGTGCAACAGAGTATGTTTGGCCTCTTTATCGCTAACCATATGACAGTTCCAAGTATGGCTACGGCAAGCAGACTATAACCAAGGGCGTATTGGTGTATGTCATGGTTTGATATTCTGGAGGACATTTTCATTCTGTTTTAATGAATGAATTCGTCTGTCAAGTTCTTGTATTTTGCCTTCGGATTCCGATGATTTGTCTGAAGTAGTAATTGAGAAGCGGTGCTGACTTATGTCAACTATGTTGTTCACTGTCGAGTTCAAGTTCGGAGGATTGAAGATAGAATCGTCCATTTCCGTCTTCGTATTGTACTCATTGTGTGAATAAATAGAAAAGTCTGTTGCTTGTAAGACACACCCTTGTACTAACGTTATTATGCTGGATGTTGTCATAGTATGCGATGTGACGTCGCTTTTGCATACTGTGCGAAAAGTGCAAACTCCGCAGCAAATCGCTAGCCAAGTATTCGGCGCGTGTAATGCGATCCACACGTCACGGCACGGAATCCCCTTGACGTCACACGGTGTACTCGAACGATGACTCAATAGTTTAGCCTCACAGGGAGCCTTGTTGTTGTGTAGAGTAAACACTGGCATATTTTTGTAACAAATGAAGATAGTCGGTTCTAGTTGGGAGCAACGTTTCAAGTCATCTTCAGTTGCGGAAACGTAGGTGCTCTTTTCAAAGTTTACAGCGATGTACTGTGTTTGTATTTGAACCATTGTAGTTATGCTTTCAGTTATCACAGGAAGTGGGATCGCTTTATACAGAAAAAAGTCTTCATCTGATGTAAGTGGAATATGAACTTCAAATAAAAAGTAGTTTGAAGTTACTCGAGCCTTTGCGAAGAGTAGTTTGTAAATGTTCTTGAAGTCCTCTCTTGTGTTTTGTACTGGTAGGGTCATCGATTTTGGTAACTTTCCAGAAATGTAATTTAACTGTTTAAGTAAGGTTACTGGTGTGAGTAAGTGGACGTTTAAGTGACCTTTATAAACGTCGATCAAAGAATCGAATAGCATCTCTTGCATTTCTTTCATGTTTTTGATAAGAAGGTATGTTGTGAGTGATGCTGAGTTGAAGTAACTAGTAGCCATCATGGCTTCCATGACTGACTCAACCTTGGCCAAGTTTATATCAGTTTGGTTCATGTAGGCTTCCATCATTGCGAAGTGTCTGTTTATGTTGTTTTCAGTTTGTCTTAATACGTTGTTTTCAAGTTCCACAATCGAAGTCTGATTTTTTATTAACCCAAGTAAGTAATTTTCATTGTTTTGTATGGCGTCAATGTCCTTTTCGTAGTTGTCCGCAAATTGTTGATCCAACACTCCAAATAGACCACGTGCAATAGATCCGACTCCGTTTATTAAGCCTCTTTTTTTCTTTAGATAAGTGCTTGTGAGGCGATAAGAGTATTATGTTGTAATAGTCAAGTAGTTCTTTTTCGTGAGCTATTTGTTCCAAGGTAGTTTTGCAGTATCTAGGATCTGTTCTGTCGCACAAGTCGTTTAATCCTTGAAGATAATTATCGACCTTGTTTATGCTTGTCCAGTAGTTAGTTAAATTGTAATACATGAGTAATGTCCATTCATCGTGAATAATTTGCATTTTGCCAATGGTGTCATAGTATATGGGTCGATCGGGTTCAATGTTCGTAATACGAGCGCTTGACGATAAGTCACCATAAATTCCAGTTATGAAGGTGAACATTGTTATTATTGTAGAGATGAATGTCAAGTAGGTTTGCTTTTTGTAGTTTGTTTTTTCTTTTTTCTGTGGATGGTGGTTTGGTTTCCTTGTCAGTTTCCGTTTCCGTTTCCAAGGGGAGTGGTGAAAGCTTGACAATGGGACGTTTGATGATGCCCGTTTGTGTTTTTATAGTGGTAACACG
>PQWD01006131.1:79259-113996 GCA_019425675.1 Leucinodes orbonalis
GCTCAGCACCGGCGGCTGGTGATCGAGCAGTGCATCGAATCACTGACTCACTCCTGCCTTTGCCACGACCCTTACTGTCGCCGTCACGCCTGCATGAAGATGAAGCGGGTTGTCATTCACACGAGGATCTGCAAGCGCAAGGCTCAGGGCGACTGCCCGATTTGCAAGCAGCTAATTGCTTTATGCTGCTACCATGCCAGAAACTGCAGGGTAAAAACTATTTTTTTAAAAGAAAGATTGATAGTTAGGTCATATTTTTGTATTCGACATGCATTTCCGATTAGGTACATCTAGGATGTCATTTTCCAATTTTTCTATTTTTTAATTTAATTTTAATTATAAATTATTTTGACGACCCATTTGTTATAATGGTTGAAACGTCAGCTAGGTACTTCCTAGCTGACCTTTGATCCTCAGGCAGTAGGTACTTACATTTGTGTTAATGAACATGTCTGTTTGTAATGGTGTGGGGGCTTTCTATGTATTATATGTATGTATTTACAAAAAAAGTATATAAGTATGTTTATATGTTGTTAAGTACTCATAGTACAGGCTAAATGTTTAGTTTGCGACTAGATGGCGCTGTATGAATGTCAGCGCATTTTTTTTTTATTTCATAGGTAGGCAAACCAGTAAACGTTTCACAAGATGATAAGTGATACCTCTTACCATGGACAGCCGCAACTCCGAAGGAGCAATGAGCCTCAACGAGGACATCGCGAGCCTATAAAAAGGGAGAGAGGGAATGTAAAATAGACGCCATAATATTTGAGTTAGGGGAATTTGGACCTGCAAGAATTTGCAGTAACTCGGCGAAACATCGCAAAGCGTTTTACGACGTTTTTTTTTTGTCCTAGTGGCCGACCAATAGGGCAAAAAAAACTTTTTTTCCGAAGCATGGTTCTCCCACACTTAATGATAATATATTTGTAGATGACGCGTTGCGCGGTGCCATTCTGCGAAACCTTGAAGCAGAAGCTGCGCCGCCAGAGCATGCTGGACGAGGCGCGCGGCCTGCGCCGGCCCCACATCAATATCGACGAGTCGCGCACCATCGACGTATGTATGGCTAAACCAACGACAGTATAGTCTAATGTTCGTTATAAGGCTTGTGGTCGTTTGGCTAAACACTCAAGTCGACGAACATTTTTTCAGATTACATTCATCTGCTAACGAGTCTGCTAAAGAATAACTGTTTTGTTTTGTGTGCATGAAAATTGAACACGTATGTTTGTTATGATCTAGGTGTTTATATGTACTTATTTTATTTATTTACAAAAAATACATATCGCACCTTTCATACTAATGGGGCACATCTCAAAAAAATGCATTTTTGAGTTTTACTTATAAACGGATCCAAAATCAACATATCTACATGACACTCTTGAAAGAAAGAGTCAGAATGTGCAATAAAGCCGTGAAAACTTAGTTTATGCCTTTTTCATATTTCCGAGTAGGGGCATATTATTAAAATGCTAGGATAAACTAATTATGCGATAAATAATTCATAATTAACAGACATACTCTTATATAATTCTATTAATTTGCAATAGAGTAAGAAAAAGAAAAAGAGCGTCGGTTGCTGAATGGTGTGGACTGTCGCCTTCCTAGCGGGAGGGCTGAGGTTCAAATCCCGGCACGTAACAATGTGTTTTCGAATTTTCGAAAATTTATGTACGTATCGACGCTCTTACGGTGAAGAAAACATGTGAGGAAACCTTCATGCACGCCTGCGAAGAGATTCGAAGGTTGTGTGGGAAGTCGTCCAATCCGCATTGGGCCCGCGTGGACGACTAAGGCCTGATCACCTTATACGGGTAGGCTCGTGCCCCTCGGTGGGGACGTTTAATGTGCTGATGATGATGATGATGATTTTGCAATAAATGTTTTAATTTATTTATGACTGATTTTGTGAGAACAGAAGCGCTCAAGAATCTTCAAACGCGTTTTCCCAACAATCATGTTTTCGAATTGTGCCCCTATAATATGAAAGGTGCGATATATTATGTTTATCCATTGTTGAATACCTACCATAATATACATTGCTTTTGATGGCACTATGTGAATGTCTCTGGACATTTACCTACGTTAAGATACTTCCTAACTACTACCCATAACTGCACTGGCAAGGATCTTTGATTCAATCTAAGGCCCGTATTCTAAAAGAGACTCAACGTTGATCTTTACTTAAATTGAGTTAGAAAGGGATAGCGCTTAATAAGATTAATAGCGGCATCCCTTTCTTACTCTATTTAAGTAAAGATCAATGCTCGGTCTCGTTCTAGAATACCGCCTTAAGTTAGGTACATAGTCGGTAAAAAAAATAGGTAGGTTTACGTACTTCTGATTTATGTATCAATCAATAGAAAGGTTTACCCAGTACGATTAAGATATCGGGCCCTAAGCAATCCACACTTGTGGGCCCCTGTCAGTATGTCAACAGGAATTAGTAGCATAGCGCGTTAGTTGACAACATAAGTAATGATTTTTACTTTGTGAGTGTTAGTTTTGTCAGTTAGGTTAGGACATTGCAGGCTATATCACCTGTTTCTCCTAAAAGAAGACGATCCGTGCTTCGGAAGAGGCACGTTTAGCCGTCGGTCCCGGCCGCCTTCGAATTGTCGTTAATTCAAAACACGTTCAAAGCCGTGAAGCGGTTTCAAACTCTGAAACAGGACTGTGTGTGGTCAGTCCACTCGCTAAGAAAAAAACAAGAATTTGTCTTTAAAAAAACCTACACGATAGAAAAAAACAAGAGTAACATACTCGAATCCGCGCACTGCGAAAAAACGCAAGTCGATTTTTGCATGAAATTATTTTTCACCAAACATAATCGCAGTGCGCGCATTGGTTACTATTGAAAAATATTAGTATTTTTGTAAAATAAGATGAAAATATATTAAACGTACCTTGGAAGTTGAGTAGTGCCACAAAACAAAAACTAAAGTACTATATTTAATTATTTACAAAAAAAAGCGCCTTGCGGCTTTTTTCGGGCATTCACTGATGATGATTTCCAGTAAAACCTTCTGTTCATTTTTTGTGCTTCTCGTCGGGGGCCCCCCTGGACGTGGGGCCCTAAGCTAGTGCTTAATTTGCTTAAGGGTTAATCCAGGACTGGGTTTACCCTAGGGTATATAAGTATTTGGTCCTAAGGTCAAAAGCTAATGGTTTTGCTATGGAACATTGGCTGAGGTCACAATCTTAATTTTTGTTTACCTATGGTACCTAAGACCAAATTGCAATCACAATGTTCATATACTGCTTTTGATACTGGTTCTCTTATGGTTCATACAAAAATTTTACTTTTAGTAACGAGAGGCACTCACTAGATCTACATCTACTGCTAAATGTATCCTATTTTTTTTTTCGAACTGACTACTGCTGTTGGCCGCAGATGGCCTTTACAGCTTCACCGAGCAAGTGGCGAGCGCAGATGGCTCTCAGCCTTAATATTTACACGAGCCTAAGGGCGTCCCCGAACGGGACTCGAACCTCGGCTTAGGGCGTTGCGGGGGGGATCCTATCGTTAAAGTATCAGATCGTATACCGCCGCGCTAGCCCAGTGCGCCTTGGCAGGTGCCTCGTTCGTTATTCGGTAAGACGCACCACGAGCAGGCGAGGTTGGCTTGGGTGAAATAAAGTATTTACGATTGAAGAGTTAGGTACCTATTCTTCATGTAGGTAAAATATAATTATTTGCATGATTTTGAAAGCAGATTGTTAATACAAAAGTAATTATTCCTCAGGTGAACATGGCCGGAGATTCCGCATTCGGTGATGATAGCACTTCCGCTGCAGTCAACGCCAGCCAGCGCACCGAAGACGAATCTGGCCCGTCGGGCATAATGCAGGACATTCCACGCCCGCCGCCCCTTCGTATCGACGACGATTCATCCGACAATGAATCTCTCATCGACGAAACGCCCTTAAACGAGGAGTAATTGACTTCCCGCGCGTCTAACCTTCCGTCCCTATCGCCCCAAGTCGGAGTATCTATCTATATACTCCGTTTGCCCCAAGTATCTTCTTCCCTAACCCCTCTAACCCGTGAATGTTGTAGCATCGATGTCGTTGACTCTACTATTGTAAACGCTTCAGTCAAAACTCAAGGTCAAAATGTTCAATAGGAAGTAGATATGTGTACGAATTTATTATGAAATTAAACTTATCTGTGTTAATTAATGTTGTCATTCTCAAACCCTATAATATCTACTGTAGGTATTTAAATTAGATATATGTGTATATTTATTCAATTTCATTGATACAAATAAATAAATTCTATCTGCAAATGCATATGGGTTTTTAATGACTTAAGGACAGAACTTATAGCGATGTTGAATAACAGATCAACTGAACTTCTTCTACGAACTAACGTCTTTCCTTATTTCACATACACTTTCTATGGAATGCACTATGATGCCACGTGGTTAAATAATACACTAACGCACTTTTTATACCTACCTTTGTTCTCAAAAAATAAAAAAATAGATTATATTAGGTAGATTGGTAATGTCAATTGATATGTAGATAATTATAGCGATATCTTATTTGAGTCATACATTTCAGAGAGATTTCAGTAGTATTTTTTAACCAAGTCAACATCTCAATTCTAGAGATATAAAACCTCTCATTTTCCCAGTGGTGTGGAAAGAGTTATCTAGGTATCCAAGACAATGGATGATGAATATATTTAACACAAAAAGTGTATACAGGGAAAAAAAACAATCGTATATATAAAATGCTTTAATCAAGTGACAATGTTAAAATAAACATTTAAGATAATTTAAGAATTAGTAACTTCATGCTGTGCTGTAAATACATAATCCAAGTTGGTTCAAATACGATTAAAACATTCACAAATGCGACTCGCCGTGGTCAGCCTCCTACTATCCATCAACTTCCAACTATTCAATACTCAACAATAAATAACCATGCTTATTTCACCATTCATTCATCCATTTTGTTCTCCATTGAACATTCTCATTCTATAACATCCAAAGAAAAAGAAACGAACTGCTCTTGATGCAAAAGGAAATTAATAATTATGTGTACATTTTACAAGGTTTTCAGTTGTTCGCACAAAAAGAGCCAAGAAACGAAACAAGTACAAAAAATTTAAAATTTGTCGCCAAATTTAAATAAATAAACTACGTACATTAATTATAAACATTTTTAGATAGGTTCGTTTGTGAAATGTAGTTAAATCGACTGAAATAGTAGTCAGCTTAACATAATAAATTGTGAGAAGTGCTGTTTTGTCTAGCATGCCGAAATAAGAATAAATATGTCTAATATTAAAAGATTAGTAATTAAGGATAGTGCAAATATTTTTTAGGTGTGAGTGTGATAAAAATTATATCTATAATAGGAATTTCGGCTATTGGGGAAGAAAATGCTTCATGTAAATAAGTACATCATACATTTAAGTGCATGCCACTCACCGATGTCAAACAATCAACACATGTCACGTAAAAACACAAAAGAGTTAAAAAAAATGCTATAATGTGATGAAAATTTTGAATTTATAATATCTAACAATTACCTAATTCTGGTTCAGAGCCATATGTAGTATGTAGTATACGTATTCTTGTTTCTATGTAACTACTCCACATCAAAGAGCAGTCATTAAGTTCCACATTAATTGCAAGAAACGATTTAATCAAATGCCCTTTTCTTTCTCCGGAGACAACCACAATAGCGTAGCCCCATACAAATTACAATATGATTGCCCCCATAATAAATTAACCACTTATTTTAAGTTTTGACTCCAACAATATTTAAATCCCTTTTTCCCGTTAGACAAATAGTTTTAAATTACCTGCTGTTCGTTCAGAATAGCAATATGTATATAACGAAAAGTATCTATGTATATCTAAAAATATTATGAATAACATAAAACCTTATTACAGATTTAGTTTAAGAAATTATACAACGGGCTTTCTTAAAATACTAACATACGCTAATATTAATAAAAAAACAATGAACAATAGGATTATACATAACAAACAATTCATCATATTGTTATTAGATATTTTAGGCAGACCTTAAGTATGTGATTTGTACTTATTTATTTTAAACATTTTAGTAATAAATCACTCAACATTAACGTTTTTTTGTTAACTTAAGCATATACAATCAACATCACAATTAGGGTTGCCAGGTGTTAGAATAAAGCAGGACATACGTAGGATTTTTGATTGCTTGTCCGGCCAAAATAAGCGGCATCAGGCCTGTTAGGATTAAGGTAGGATTTTTCAATTTCGAAATTCGCGCGCGGATCGAGATCGAATCACGCCGAACGAGTATCGGCTCGCGCTCGGCTAGCCGAGTTGACCCGAGAACAGCCGACCGCTGTTTTGAAAAATGTTCTCGCGCCATATGTTTTAAAAAGAATATTGGACGAGTTGTCTGAAATAAAATACATAAGCGCCTCTACCGACGCAAGTAATCATGGTGCTATTATTTCCGAATGTTAGGACAAAAAAAAAATACACTCTTTTTATAAAAAAATGGACAAAAAAACAAGATGTCCGGTTTTTTTACCCAAATGTCAGGACAAACTCACAGGTCTGTCCGGCTTTTGCGTCTGAGGACCTGGCAACCCTTATCACAATAGATTTGACTTGAGCAGTTCACTTGGCTCCATATTGATTGTACAAACTATATAAATAATTATGTTTGCCTAAAATATCTAATCACTTAAAATCCAACAATAGGAGAAACTAAATTTATCAAAACTCACACACCTTACAAAATGTAGAGACACACGTTTAAATTACACATACACGTTTTATTATGCATTTCTCTTTTTTTTGTATATTTTTCTCTTGCAATACATATTTTAACGTGAACACGTATAAAGTTTTTAAGTACCTATAGTCAGGGAAAGTAGGCCAAGGTCATAATATGAAATCCCCATTGCACGCAAATGGCATCAATGAATAAAAATAACACATAATTTGTTTCGCAACTAATCAAAACACTTATATTTTATACAAGTACTGTTCAGAACAACACTATATAGTAGTATACAACATTTTAATTATTATTATTTTTCCTCTGGCTTTATATATTTTATCTTTTACACTATCAGCAATGGATTTATCGTTTCCTTACTTTCAAAGAACTGGTTTGTATTCGGAACAATTACTTTTTTATTTATTTTTAATGTGTTTTTTTTATTTATTGAGAAATCACTGTTGAACTTGACTGTAGTTTGAATTAACTGGCCCACTCTCATCAACCTTTATCCACTTACATATAAAAGTCATAATTCTATCACGAGTAACATTTCCGTTTAGTTTGTGATGGTTAAGTTGTTAATAAAGTATATTGTTTAGAATTTGAATCATTATCATATATGACCGTACTTTTAACTGACCTGTTTTAATGACAAAAAAGCAAGCTAATAATGAACTTCGTTATGTTAACTATATATTTTAACACAACTCATTGATTTTAAGAGGTTAGTTTTCATTCAATTCTTTTTAACGAAGATAATGATTTTAATGGTTAAAGCTAATGAAGTAAATTCAGTTTTTGTCTCATCTGAAAACAACAAATGAAACATGACAGTAACGTTTTGCAACTTATACAGGAATGTGCATCGCCATTCTGTGAATCCTCCTATTTTACTCAAATTAATATGCCATCACTCAGTCTTACAATTCATGAAACTGTAAATATATCATATATATCAAAAATTCTGCAATAAGCAACAGTTGAAAGTGAAAATGATACAATAGACTCCGTATATACAATAATATATAGCCGACTACGAATATAACACCGTTCAACCCCCATATAGCGTTTTTATAAAACTTTACTTTTAATGAAAACTCCTGTAAGAGTTCGTTTTAAAGTAACAATGCAAGCGGCTTTTAACATTCAAATTTCCATGTTAAACTATTTTAATCCGCATTTTGTAACATTGACGTAACAAAGGTCATTGTTCTTGTATGTATCAAACTACTACTGTAATATACACTTTACATAGCAACAATATGTTTCTCTCATATACATATAAGATTTTAAATATAATCTATTTTATTTACATTTGGACACGAGTTTTATTAAAGAGTTGTTTAGCTCACTCATGGGCCAAATATAATATACAAGGTAGATTTTATTAAAATTCAAACCCCAGTATTATTATAAAGATGCTAAAAATAAATCTATGCTAGAATACAAAAAGGCGGGTGTTTCCAAATTTGAGGACGACAAAGCTAATGTCCTGTTACTACTGGTATTTTCATATATCACCAACAAATAGAGCGTTATGCTTCTGTTTTATATAAGCGTAATATTATATAAATAACGGTAAATTGACAACCCTAATATATTGTGTTTGTAATTGATCATTTTGGTACATAAGATACAAATTATAATTTAAATAAGCAGTCTTTCTTGACAATTACAAAACGAAAATAAATTGAAGTAAGACATCAAATTAAAGCATTCCATGTTTCATAATTAAAAAAGAAGATTCACCTTCTGTTTTAATTCTTAATATACTACCGAATTATCTTTTTTTAATGTACAAAGTTAATTTAGTAAGTTATTCGCTTTTGAAAACAATCTTATATATCTACATGTGGTATTTTGATCAATGGAATAAACTCGCAACACGTTTGGTTTGATCAACACTTACAATTGGTAAATCAATAACGGAGTTTAAAACAATGGAACAAGGTTCAAAATAATGTGAACTAGTTCCAATTAAGGGTTAACTTCAATACAATGTGAGTAAGCGAGCATCTGTGTATGCAATGAAATGGTATGCGATTCTCATACTGTGTCATGATAACATCAGACTAGATATAAACACGCGTTATAGTGAGATCATTAAGGATCTGATATGGTAAACACGCCTGATAACACCGGCAACAACTCGATGGAAAATGATTTTATAATACCTTGTGATAGTATCTCAATGGGAATTATCAATTCACCTCGTATAGTGATGTAATGCGACTTAGTCTCTAGATTTTTCCTTATAGGATCGGCAACAATTATTACATGGGAAAAGTATTTTTGTTTTGCCTTATTAAAGTATTTCAAAAAGAAAAAACTTTAGGCATGATATTTGCGCCTGCTTCTTCTCCCTTTTATTACTAGTGCTCACTTATCTGTGGCGTATACTGCCGACCAACAAACGAATCTATGGCGGTCGCCGAACCGCACAAGAACAGTGTTGCCACCTTATTTTTAGGAATAAAGCTTTTTAAAAAGTTAAACGTCAACGATGAAATAGTAAAAAAAGTAGTTGTTAGCATAGCCAAAACTTCATGCTTTGGCAATATTTTCAAGACAGTGATAAAGTACTAGATTTAGTTTTTGGGCTAAATAGTAAAAAAGGAATTTAACTATATTAAAAAGATCTAGGCCCAAAAGGGATAAGGTGGCAACACTGCCCTATAACTGTGTAGTGGGTTGTGGTCTGAATCCCCGAGTGTGTCGAATTAATGTTACTGCACGTTGTGTATAAATTAAAAACCACTGCTGTTTAGCTCCTAGTTTTATGAGATAACAAAAGTAAACAGGGAAATCGTTGTTAAATGTTGCAGATAAGTACGAAATGCCCAGTATCATACAATAAAATAAAATTCTGTACTCTTTTATTCCTCGGGAAATTAAAAAGGCTGGCTTAGATTCAACCTTTTTAAATAGCAGCAGTAACGCTAAGTACTCTCGCCAATTAAAAAAATTGGACTTTTGTTGCCGACTGTACAAATTAATAATAATGTCTTAGGGAATGTGACACACTTTTTATCGGCATAGGTACCAAATTTTGTTACAATTTTAGACTTTTTATTGTAATATTATAATATATACAGACCAATTAAGTAATTTAACATAATTATATATTAAGTAAGTACAGTATATCATGTAAAAACCTGTCACAGTCGATCTATAAATCGTTAACTGTGTCGAATCGAGACACATAAATAATCTATTTTCTAACTCATAAAGAGACTTGTAACAGAAGAGAAGATAGATATGTTGAAGCAGTGCCGTAAATAGGGCGGTGTCACTGATTCCCAGGCTCAGGGCGTAGACTCTGGATGGCGCAGGAATGCCCAGACTAAGCCCTTTTGGGACAAAGGCGTGAGCTTTATTTATTTATTACGTAAAATAAATACCTACCTGCCATTTTTTTTAAAAAAGAGTGACTAATGAGTTTCTTGCTGGATTCTTCTCAGTGGAAAACTAACGTCTGAACCAGTGGTAGCTTCATTTGACATTCATAATTAAAACTGAATAAACATTTCATTTATTACTAAAAATAATACTACATTATTGTAGTGGGAAAAGATAATCACAGCATTGTGTTGAAGTAGTTTACAAGAGTTTGTTTCTGTGCTTGTTTAAACGCGCTTATCTCAGTAACTACTGATCCGATTAGAAAAATTCTTTCAGTGCTATATGTCATCACGCTAAGAACAACAGGAGCGGAGTACCAAGGAAGAACGTTTCAAAATCGGGGTATTTTTTCCCACTGAGAGCTTCCTCTGCGTACGCTGCGTAAACGGTTGAAGTTCCGCAAAAGTCATGTATATTGTTCCTTGTGATAAGTTCTAAAAAAAGTTCACGAGAGCATATGTCTATCTTTTAAAGTTATGTCGCTATAACCTTTTTTACTAACAAATTTTGTTCTAAAATAATACATTATTTGCGAAGGCGTTTTCATAAACATGATATAAATCCTTATCCAAATAAATACGTTATTCATCACAAGTATTAAATTTAAATATAATTGCTCTTTACATTATTCTATTTAAATGTTCATCTTCGGAGAAATCGCAGTTTTAACTCAACTATTTAAACGAATTAACGGGTTAAACTTGGCGTTAGCCCAAAGTAACTATTGTAGACGAAATCGTAGGCACAATAGCTAGTGAACGCATAAGAGTTGTTACAGTGTAAAAGTGAGAATAACCAGTATGAGAACCCCATTTCCATTGTACCGCGTCAGATTCGTTGGGTGTCCGGTGTCGCAGTGAGCAGTGGGCGGTTTAGTTTTCCTTCTTCTCGCTGGGCGCGCTGCTGCTGTGGTCGGTGTCCTCGGGCTCCTCGTCCGAGTAGTTGGTCGGCTCCTCACCAGGCTTCAGCAGGCGACGACGAGTTCGTTTTCTGGAATATTGGTAGAACATGGTTGACAAGACACTGTTGTGGACTGTTGCCCTCCTACCAGAAGAGCTGAGACGTCCCGCCACGTACCCATGTGTTTTTCGAAATTATATGTACGTTATCCGACGCTCTTACGGTGAAGGAAAACATCGTGATGAAACCTGCGCACGCCTGCGATGAGATTCAAAGGTTGTGCGTGAAATCGTCTAACCCGCACTGGGCCCGCGTGGACGACTAAGCCCTAATCACCCTATACGGGTAGGCTCGTGCCCCTCGTTGGGGACGTTAATGGGCTGATGATGATGATGGTTGACATATATATAAATGATTTGATGTGCCCCGCGGTATTAGATTTTCGCCCGCAGTATAACATAACCGTGACATAAGAGGTCGCCTTAAAGCGCGCAGCTTATGCTTAGCGCGGTCGCCACGCGGAACAGTATTACTTCATTCTACTTAACAGAAAGTCATTTTCTAAAATTAAAGTAACCTTAGTTGGAAAACGGAATTCCGATGTCATGCCGAGGCTGTATTTGGGCGGATGCGTATTCACAAGTCCTGAGCCCTACTCCACTATTTTACTTGATATTACGTTACTTTACAATTCAACTGAAAATTTTGTATTCGGTTACAACTTTAATGTTTAAAATGGGAATTGTATAGTACAATAAATTGTCTATTAGTGTTACCAATTAAAATCTACCACAAAACAGAACGAATGAGTGCAAAATTTTACTATTGACACACAATCGCGGAAAGTTTCGGTAGCTCATTGGTACACACCAATTGCCTTCCGATTCGGAGGGTGCAGGTTCAAATCCCTGCACGTACCAATTTCTTTTCGAAATTATATGTACAGTGTACAGTTTATTATTGAATATTAAGTTTTCACATACTCGTACCTATTCACGACTTCTTTAGCATTTATTTTGTGCACAAAAATAAAGCGTTATCCTCTATTTCACCTTTAGGGGCTTTAGGTGTATATATAATATATGAATATTCATTTATATATCGCAAAAAAATCACATATACGCTTTAGACACGGTCTAGTTGGTCTCTTTCCAAACTGGGAACTCTACGGATCCCTAGCTCTCCCTGCAATGCCTTAAGCGTGGGTTTCGCTTGGGGCGCTCTTTAGGGTTGTTGTGAAATTTGTAAGGCTAAAAATCATCTGCAGTGACCACATTGCCTGTGAAGCTGTAGAGCAACAGCAGTAGTCAGTTATAAAAAATAACAAGAGGTTTCGTTTTTATGCAGTTAAATCGAGCACATTGGCATTTTCTAAAATAAGAACCAACTCGTGATTCGAAGTCCCCAAACATATGTTAGGCTACCAAGGCCAATTTAAAGGCTGAGAAACATCTGCGCTCGCCAATTGCCCGGTGAAGCTGTAAAGGCCGTCTGCGGCTGACAGCAGTATTCAGTTGGAAAAAAAACAATCATCGAAGTATATGTACCAAGTACGAGGCAAATCTATTGATAATAAAATCGTGCGCTGAATAAAGTAGTACGAGCCATCATAAATTAAAATAATCGCATGGTCAATGCAATGTCACCCTCCGTTGTCCATAATTGTGATAGGAGCTTGACTATCGACAACCAAACGCGCCATCGAGCCCTCACTGTAAAAACATTAGAAAAGAAATATGGAAGCCGTAGAAATACAGACGAAAATTAATCAAAAATATTGTGATTATCAACTTCAACGTCCATAATTCAAAGCATCAGACATAGTGAAGTAGGTATAATCAAAAGTGGGTTGACGCCAGCGCACCCTTTTTAACACGCGACGAAACAACGATGCAAAGGTCAGCGCCCTTTGATTTATTGATAAGATTTATAATTCATGCGAATAATTCCCGACGTGTGGTTCAAACAAGTATAAATAACACGACGGTGAGAAATTCGTTGGGAAAAGGTTAATTGAATAAAGGGAATTATAAGGTTTTGCACCAATTGTTTTACCTATACATTAATGACGAGAAGTTTTTTTTTATTAAGATAGCCCAAAAGAGGAGTCCAGCGCGGCGGGCTATACGTACCTACATAAAATCCTTCAGAACGAAAATCGTTAGAAGAGGCATTTTTAGCAGTAAACGTTAACGTTTACTGGAGTAGTACCCACAGTAGTAAACTTTATAAAATACATTTTAACCAGTCTAAAGGGCTAGATACCTACCGACTCAATTCTAGAACGTGTCTGCAACCACTAAGTCAAATTGTCTAGTATACAGTATCCTTCGACTTTCTAATTTACATGATTCCACTTTTGAATTGCAAAATAAGACAATAAGTCAGACGTAATTTATCATATTGTTACGGTTTGATTTTGATAACAAAAAAATACGTCTGGCGCATTAAAAGTGCTTACGTAATTCCAATAATATGCACTCGGGTCAGAATAATGCGTGATGATTTCACTGCACCTACGTATGCACAGACAGACAGATGTTAGCGAAACTGAATACTGAGCAGGTTGCTATTTATACAAGGTCGAATCGTTTAAACATTGTCTACAATTATAAGTATAAACTAACAGAATTTAACTAATTTAAGAATAAAAAATGCATAAGGTGGCCTTAGTTGACAAAGACTGGATTGCCTCACAAGTCCAAAGTCAAACAAGCAAAGGAGCAAGCTAAACTAGGGTCTCTTTAGAAGTAAATTACCGACATAGTTCGCCGATCACCTAGTGGCAGAGGTCACGTTTGTCGCAGAACCTATAGTCGGTGAGAAACGAGTTCTGAAGTAAGGCTTACCACGCGTAGCGTATGACGACGACTTGCAAAAGATCGCTAGTAGGGGCTGGATGAGAAAAGCAAATGACCGAGATATCTGCCTAAAACAAAGAGTCCAGCAGGGGTCTGCAATAGGTTAAAGAGTAGTTGTTTACAAGGACTTTGAAACAATACAATCTTTAACTTTTACCTACAACACTAACTATGTAATTAACACCAAAATGAAACCTGCTAAACCATACTAATTAAGATCTTAGTCACGGGTTACAACTATCGACACAGCCAACTCATTGTGCATTCTATTATGATTTTAGGTTGTATGATTAAATATACCTTCAAGTTCAAAGTGATCCGTTTTCCTCATCATCATAGTTATACCTATTTAATAGTTTTTGATGAGGCTGAAACTTGCGGAAAAAACGCAAGCTGTTTCCAATAGAAAATGTTAAAAAGAAAATTGATCGCCGAAAACAGCCTTTTATAGTCAGTCAGTATTTTATAGTCCATGGCCTTCGCATTTTTCTGCTCATAGTTTTAAAGCACAGATTATATTGAAAAGTATCAGCAAAATACAACTAGAAAATATTGGACCGGCTTTTCCTATTGAAAGAGGGAAAGACAGGGAGACCCATTATCACTAATATTTATAGCAGTGCTGGAATCAGTTTTAGAAAGCTAGACTGGAAACTACAAGGCATAGACATTGGAGTAGAAAACCTGAAACACCTAAGCTTCGCTGATGACTTGGCCCTATTTCCAAATAGTAGCTCCGATCTGGAACACATGATGAACACATTAAATGTGGAGAGTAAAAAAGTAGGACTTGAAATAACTATAGTAAACAAAAATTATGACGAATAGTTGCAAAAAACAAATATCTATAGATAAAAAATACATCGAGTATGTCGAGCAATATATATACCTAGGAAAACAAATAAGCTTCGGGCCAAAATCGAATGAATTAGAATAGAGAGGAGAACAAAATCCAGCTGGAATAAATTTTGGATTTTAAAAGAAACTCTATAAAGCAACTTACCAGTCCACCTCAAAAAGAAAATAATGGATATGCATGTACCCTACAATGACCTACGCCTGCCAAACATGGAAGTTTCATCGAAAGTAAAATCCAAAATAGTCACGTGCCAAAGGGGAATGGAACGCAGCTTGATAAAAGTAAGAAAAATACAAAGGATAAACCACTCCCTAATTAGGAAAAAAACAAAAGTAATAGATGCACTCAATCAGGCCCAAAAGCTGAAGTGGAAACGGGCTGGTCACGTTGCCAGACTTCGGACAGGAGGACGTTCCGGATAACGGCTTAGAGGGGTCCAGAGGGAAGGAAAAAAAGAGGTCGATCACTGGCGCCCTGGTCAGACGAGATTGTGAAAATAGCGGGTCCGAATTGGGTTTGGAGGGCCCAAACAGAAACGCGTGGCAGTCTCTAGAAGAGGCCTTTACCTCGAAAGAGGGTTCTGGTGTAAACTATTCTGTTTAAAACTTATATTTGTAATCACAGAAATAAAAGGCTTTATTTTATTTTATTTATTATATTGCCTAAACTGTTTTCATCTAGTTCACAGCAGTAAAGTTGAAATGAATAAATGCATTCAACCAGCACCCGCACCCACTCTAGACAAGTTAATGACTATTTGAATTGTAACTTTTCAATCTATATCTATATATGTGAGACAGGGATGTTATATCCCCGAAACTGTTCACAAACGCATTGGAGGATGTCTTCAAGACCCTGAACTGGTCTGAACGAGGCGTCAACGTCAATGGAAAGTATATTTCTCATCTTCGTTTTGCTGACGATATCTCATCGTGGCAGAGTCATCGGAAGAGCTTGCGGAGATGCTGAACAGCCTAATGAATCTTCCCGACGAGTTGGGCTTGGCATGAATTTGGACAGACGAAAGTCATGTTCAACAGTCGTGTCATGCCACAACCGATATGCGTCGATGGCATCCGTCTCGAGGTTGAGCAGGAGTATATCTACCTAGGCCAAACCATCCAACTTGACCGGCATAACTTCGAGAGGGAGACTAGTAGGAGGATTCAGTTGGGCTGGGCGGCATTCGGTAAGCTACGTCATGTCCTAACGTCAACTATTCCGCAATGCTTAAAGACGAAAGTCTTTGAGCAATGCGTCCTACCCGTAGTACTAACATACGCAGCTAGACATGGACACTGACTGCGGGATTGGTTCACAAGTTCAAAGTCACTCAACGCGCAATGGAGCGAGCTATGCTTGGAGTCTCTCTTAGGGATAAGATTAGAAATGATTTAATTCGTAAGAGAACTAAAGTTACCGACATAGCCCGCCGGATCAGCAAGTTGAAGTGGCAGTGGGCTGGTCACGTATGTCGCAGAACCGATGCCGTTGGAGCAGACGAGTTCTGAGGAGACCGCGTCTTGGCAAGCGTAGCGTAGGACGCCCTCCGGCCCGATGACCGACGACTTGAAAGGTCGCTGGTGGAAGCTGAATGAGAAAGGCGGAGGACCGGGATGTCTGGCGTAAAATGGGGGAAACCTATGTCCAGCAGTGGACTGCAATAGGTTGAAGAGAGAGAAGAGAGAATCTATACTAATGTGGAAATTATAAAATTCAATATTACTCTTTACATTTCAATACTTTCCTACCGAATAACATCATAGAATTTTATCTTACAAGTCATGCTAAACCATTTGTAGTTTTAACCTTTCCTTTCAAGTGAGTATAATATAATATTCATGAGGTCTAAAAACAAAGTCCAAAACACAAAAGTAAAGCATTCTGTTTATTCTGCTTTTCAATAAATTAAGTTTAGTTGTTTAACTGAAAGATCTGAATCTAAACAGCCTAACTCTACCGACCCTAATTTCAACAAATTCTTCATAATCAGTAAATATATATGGCTTTGTTGTTTTGCTACCATCATAGAGGTTATATGAATATTTAGTCTGATCTGAAGTCAAGAATGAAACAGCAAAGATTGCCTCCAGCTTTGTTACATTGTCTACAATAGTTTATAAAATATTATAATATTTTTGAATGTATTATATGAACATTACTATGATAGTGGTTTACTGCTAATAATCTTTTACTTAATGCAAAAAAAACTAAATGTATAAAATTCATTATGCCCAATGTAAGGCAGGTCGAGACCAACATAACTCTGAATAATGATCAAGTAGAACTTGTAAACTCCACTGCTTTCTTGTAACTTTAGATTCAAAGTACATGGGGCCTCACATTGAATCACTGGCTGGTAGACTTAGCTCGGCAGCTTATGCTGTTAGGAGATAAGGCTCTTGACAGATGTAGAAACAGCAAGATTGGTTTATTTTAGTTATTTCCATAGTGTCATGTCCTATGGTCTACTGTTGTGGGGCTCAGCTGCCGACATTAATACAATATTTGTACTACAAAAAGAGCTATTGTTTTATCTACAACCTTAACCCCGTGACTCTCTTAAGGAACTATTTAAAGAAATAAATATAATGACTATAGCATCACAATATATTTATGAAAATTTAATTTACGTCCGTAAATACTATCATACCTTTAAAAAAAATTGTGACTCACACAATTTTAATACTAGGAATAGAAACAAACTTGCTGTTCCAGACTTGAGACTACATAAACTAGGTGAATCTTTTATAGGAAGATGTATAAAGTTTTCAATAAGGTACTGCAAATATTGTCGAGTTACCTTTACACATGTTTAAAGCTAGAATAAAAACACCTTTCTAAAAAAGGTACTACTATTGACGAATATTATGTGATAAAAATCCGTGGTCTTAAACTGCTCAGCTATTTCAGTGTTTATTATATATTGTTACATTAAGTCATTGTTTTTAAAAAAGGCACTGTTGAGTTTTCTTGGGTGCTTCTTTCTCAACAGGCCAAACCACTGAAATGCTTTTTTCAAAGCATCAAAATTCATATTTTTAGTTTAGTATTTTTAATTGTTTTTGTATATTTTTTGACATTCATAAGTGCTTTTTGTAAGCCTAATTTGAATAAAGAATTTTGATTTTTTTGAATTTTAAGTCATAAAACCTAACTTAACCAATCAGTGTCATTTTTTATAAGAAGTATGTCTCCTCAAATACAGTGTCCAGTAAACTCACTGCATATCTCATTCTTTTCCCCAGAAAACAGTTATACAGCATAATTGCAGAACAAAATTTGAGATTGAGTTAACCATGGAAATGTCTGGAGGTGACAACTTTCCCTGAGGTTAATCATAAGAAAATGCAAAAGGTGATTTATATGTTAGTCATAAATATTGAAAGACAATATGATATTATAAATGAGAATACTTAAAAAATAATTGAAAATTGTGCTTTCAGGACACGATTCTTGGCTAAACAGCTAAATGGTTAACCTCTCATTCATTGAATGCTGGATGGTGGTGTCTGTTACATACATTAATGTGTGTTGAGGATTCAAACACCTGAATTGAGTTTTACAAATCATAAAAAACTTAACAAACTGCCAAATTATGTTATTCATTTTTATAAAAGACACCAATAATGAATAAGTGATCAATTAATTATATATAAATAAATATCCACTGACATTTACACAGCGTCATCTAGCCCCAAGTTAAGGGTGAAGCCTCTATTATGGGTACTAAACAACTGATAAACATACTTATGTACATTCTTTTTGTAAATACTTACATATTATACATAGAAAACAACCAGAACATTACAAACAGACATGTTCATGCAAACAATGTTTATATTGCCCAGGAATAAAAGGCGGAACCGTTAGTGTTGCAGTCAACCTCACAACCACAACACCAAATGGGTTGTCAATTACATTTTCATTTCATTGTTAAACAAACTAGCCAGCCTTGCAAACACAATTTTATTTTATTTGAAAGTTACAAACCTCTGAATTGCGCCTCCCATTCTTTGACTGACTCCATCTCCATAGAGTTGAGATCACTCAGGTCATCATATTCTTTGTCTGATGATGTCACTGAGAATGTTGCAAGGCCTCTTGATGCATCTTTACCACCAAATGCAGCATATGGACCACCTATAAAATTATTATAAGTATTCACATACTTTGGAATATTATTGTTAGTTTTCTGCAGGCCAATATGTGATATACGTAGGTAGTTACAGATTTTAGAGAATCTTTACCCAGGTGTAACCAAATAGGACATTAACCTCAAATGTCACCTTTAAGGTGAAGGATAAACAACAAGATTTAAAGGTGTAACTTATCTTAATAAGTCGAATAATAATATAAGCTGATAATAAAATGAATCAGAAGTGTCAACTCTATTTATAAACACGGACGCACCGAGTTGCACTCACCGGGCCCGTAGAAGCGGCGACCCCGTGTCGCATCGAAAATCCACCCGTTTACTGCAACCAACACTCTTCCGTCCGCCTGAGAGCCATCATATTGCCGCAGCTCCGCAACAGTCATGTCCTTACGAAGTTTCGGCAGCTCAACAGGGGTCTCCGTATGTGCCTTCGCGAACTTGCAGTATATTTTGTACCCCACAAAGAATATAAGTACAGTCAACAATATATTAGCAGGAGTGTAAATTTTGAAAATTTCGCTCATAAGATTAGATTCGCCGACATTTTCCGTATCTGCTTTAGTTTCAGGCGCTGTTGCCATTTTCAATCAATTCTACAACTCAAAGGTTGGATTATCCGCTTGAATTTAATAATCTCGCCGTGTACTAATGTAAGTAAATTAAAATAACTAGTGACGTCAGCGTGACCCGCCTGCTATTGACAGTTTGGTTTGAGTGATGTAATGTGATTAATTGAAATAGTTCAATTGAAGTAGATACGATTCCTTGACCAAGAAATACTAATTAAAACAGCTCATTTATATTTCGTTCGTATAAACAACATTTCTTAAGTTATTTTGGGATAGCGAGCGTTAGTGGCTCATTGCTGCCGTTCACTAGATAAAAAGTAGAGCGAGGAAAAAATCTGACGAGCACAATTTACGATATATATTTGAAAAACACTGTTTAACGGAAAAAGCTTAGGATAAGGCATCTATAACATTAATATTTATCACAATAAGAATATTATAAGGGATTTAACACGTAAAACATCACTAATAGTGTGTTGTGAATTATTAATCTACAGAATAAAAAATGTGCTCATTCTTTAAAGGCGCTATAGCTAGTGGATGTTAGATCAGAAGAGAGTGTAGGTTCAAATCCCACCAGTCCCCACGACTACACTAATCAAAACTTTAGTGGAGTTTATTCGCGTATTGCATATTTTTTTCCAAATAGAAATACTTTAAGTGAATGTATGTTGTAGTTTTTGATACATTAATTTTAAATTTCATTGTAATGGCTTTTGATTTTTAAGAATGGTTGGATTTGTCATAGATTATAATAAATTATAAGTTTTTACTGTTGAATTATTCAAACTGTATAATTATACTTCGAAATTAATAGGGTACATTTAAACCACATACTTCAAATACATCGCTGATAATGGAGCAGTCTCAACGGTTTCAGTACTTCAGTACAAGTCATAAATTTGTGGGGTCCACACTGAATTTCAATAGCGCCAAATGAGTTCTTCTGGAGGGTTACCGCCATCTCTTAAAACAGTATTTATTACAATAATATAACATCGCGTTTTCCGGTACAAAAAAACTGACGTATCATTATAGTAATACTGTTTTAAGAGATGGCGCTAGCTCAAGGTATGTATATATATATTGTTCATTTCAAGTGTTCTGCAAATGGTTCCATTTCAATTACTAAGTAGGATCAATCAATTATATATTTCAATAAAAAAACAGCTCTATTGACAGCTGTCATAATGTTGTTTACCGTCAAGCGCTGTTTACAAATGTCAAGTCTGTCAAATCTATGTCGGTTTTTGCATCGTTTGGCTTTAAACTCGTTCGAGTTTTTGTTACACATCTGTAAAGTAGTATGTTAAAACACACACCATTTAATAAAACAATCTAATAGGATCCTTGACAACATTTACCATGAAAGAACAACGTTCGGATCTCTGTTCTCGTTATATAAAAATATTCATTGTAGTCAGTTGCTATTGGTAAGATATTTTCATTTTTTATCGCTCGTTCGTGACTATGTGTATAAATCTACAGTGTTTTTGGTTGAACTAGGAGTTATAACTTTTAAATAAATACTAATAGCTTTTATTGTTACTTTGGATAATTGTAATATTGCATTGAAGTAGTTTAAATAGGTCATATTGTTATGACTCTATGTACATTATAAAAAATGCATATTTGTCAGAAACTTGGGTTCAAATCCCGCCTGTAGATGGTGATTATTGACTTAATTTTATGAAATGAAATTAAAATATTTACTATTACAATTGGTTACAGGATTGTTTCTATTGTCACAGTGTTTGTTAACAAAAGCCTACTAAGCAGTCAAAATGTGGCATTAGAAGCGCCACTCTTTATTACCTGGTTTCAATGCATTGTATCTTTTACAATATGCTTTACATTAAGCAGCACAGGTGGAATACCAAAGATATTTACTTTTCCTAAGGGTTCACCATGGAATGCTGAAGTTGTGAAAAAGGTAATAACAATATAAAACATAATATTCCTATATAATAAAAATCCATCCAACTAATCTACCAAAAGCAGCAAAGTTTCATTTCATTTTTGCCAAGCCTAGTCATCACATAATTATAACTAGTGATAAGATTAATGAGTTAGGAACCAAAGAACCAACCTCAGTGATAAGGCTCAAGGACAGTCTGTTAAAATACTCTTTACAAATTTCTCTAAACAGTTTTCAAATTATGTTTAGATATTATGACTTGATATCCTTACACAGTTTATATAAGATAAAAAATACATTTTGAATTATATCATGCAAGACAATTTAGAATCCTGGAAAGGGTTTCAAATGAGATTATCTGTTTATGCACTGTTATCTTATCAGTGACCTATAGTAAATTTAAAGGATTGGTTGGATGGGTTAAACCTGTGTTTTATCATAAAACATCATAATTAATTGAACTATTAATCAAAATTGTATTTTAACTTATCTACATTCTTTTTCCAGGTGATTCCCCTCTCAATAATGTTCACATTGATGATAGCTACCAACAATTTGTGTCTGAAATATGTTGGTGTACCCTTCTACTATGTAGGCCGGTCACTGACAACAGTTTTTAATGTAATATTTAGTTGGGTATTATTAGGACAAGCCACATCATCCAAATGTATAATGTGTTGTGGCTTTATTATATTTGGATTTTATCTAGGAGTAGACCAAGAAAGTTTATTAGGTCGGTATAATTTGAATTATATGCTTAAGCAAAAATTTAATTTTTCGTACATCACTGAACTTAGCGCCTTATGTATTTTTTCATTTATTTCAGGCTCATTTTCTTTGCTTGGGACTATTTATGGAGTTATTGGATCTCTTATGTTATCTCTATACTCTATTTATACTAAGAAAGTACTTCCAAGTGTGAACCAGGAGGTGTGGCTATTGTCCTATTATAACAATGCATATTCTATAATTCTTTTCTTGCCTTTAATTGTACTGAATGGTGAACTCAATGTATTATGGAATTATAGAAATTTTGATAGTACCCATTTCTGGTTGCAAATGCTAGTTGGTGGATTTTTTGGCTTTGCTATTGGATATGTGACATCTTTACAGATAAAGGTACAGTAAAAAATATATAATATTAGAGAATCAAATTGTAAATCTTATTTATAGTCAACCTATTTGTGAAATCTCTATATTGAAACTCCTTAAAAAAATTGTATTGTTAGATCCATTTTATTGTTTTTCTTTTTTCACCTTTTTACATATCTTAACTTTTAACCCTAACTCTGAAATCATTAAATATAGTACTGCTGTATGGACCTATGTAATTGATTTTTAATGGTATTCCAGTTTATGTAAGATGCGGGTGTGTTAAGGCAATAAAACACATTCACACACAAGTGTGACACCCCACATTTTAAATTAAAATGTTATCTTCTTTGAATAATTATGTATATTTAAAATAATTAACATGTCAGATAATTTGATTGCCTCTATTTTATTCAATCTTATAAAAAAACTAGTTTACCTAAACATAACATCAATTGGTTATCATTATTCAAAGTTCACTGTTAAAAATAAGACACCAATATTAAGTTTACCTCAATAAATAAAGAACAATTATTATTATTTCCAGGTTACATCACCCTTAACCCACAATATATCAGGAACAGCCAAAGCATGTGCCCAGACAGTGATAGCAACACAGTGGTACAACGAGAGCAAGAATCTCCTTTGGTGGACGTCCAATCTTATTGTACTAGCTAGCAGTGCAATGTATGCCAGGTTTAAGCAAGTTGAAATGGAGGAGAAATCTAAAAAGCCTGTTCCTGAAGAAGAAAAAAGCTTAGTATGATGTTCATAGCATAAAATCGAGCTACAAACAAGCTGGTCCTTGATAGTGTAATTGAGATACTGTTAATTACTATGCATTACGAAATTAATTTGTAAGAACATATTTACGAGACGCCAAAGCATTTATAAGTTGATGCATTAAAGACATTGACTGACAGATCAATTGAGCTACTTTTTTGATCTGTCATAAGAACTGTTTCCTTAGATTTTCTATGGTATTACAACACTATGACGTCACGGTGCTAAATCATGAACCGACGTTCTTTTACTACATTTTTTGGTAATGTAAAGTAGAATTGGAATGTATTGTATTTACTACAGTTGGTTTATTTCATTCAATAATCATAATGACATATTGGTATGGAGGTGTCATAAATTTAAGGTTTTACATTTGTTTTTGACTAGTCACCATCCCAATTGTAGTACCTACCTTAAAAATCTGTACATAATCTATATACAGAACTGAAACTTGATAAAATTATAATGATTATGGAGTTATTTGTTACCGTGCCAACAGATAACCTTGTGGCAAACAATGTCAGTTGAATGGAATAACTTAATACATTTATTAAATGCAACATTCGGTTAATTATTTAATTTTCTTATTTACTTATAATGATAATTTAAAATTTCCTATTTAGTTCTATTATAAAATAATGTTATTTTAATGTGTAATAATATCATTTATAAGTAATATTATAGTGTTTATGTTATTTGTGGTTATAAAGAGGTTTCAAACCTACAAATTATGTAGGTATTTACCAAATTTTCATAATTTATGTACTGATTAGTGCGATGTTTGAAGCATTTATAATTTTATTTTACGGGCACACGGGACATGCGTTAAAAGTCGTGTATTCGATCTCCACCAGATATAAAAATAAAATATTTATATAAATTGTGATTCAGGGGGCATCCAGACACAAATTTTAATACATTTGAAAATGTTCTTACATAGAAAATATGTGTTTAACGTTACACTATGTTTAATTAAAATATATCCATTATTAATATTATTACACTAAGTCATATAGCTACAAGTGTTGTGAGTGGTTGGTATTTTTATATTAATAATAACTTAATACAACTAAAGCTCTACAAAAATATATTATCATTATTATTATAATTTTGAAATTCCATTTTTATATTAAGTACTACAATATTGATGATTTGTAAAAATATGTGGGTCAATTTGCGTTCTTAAAATGTGTGATAAACGGTTTTTAATGTGTTTGTATTTTAATACTGAATACAGGTTATTTGACTCTTCAGGATCATGTTGATGGTCATACAATTCTATGCCATATATTTCGTTCCAGTTTCTTGTAAATACAGTATTATTAAATGATATCCATTCTGTGTATCTAAATCTTTGAGTTGTAATACTATAACCCATAATTTTAATATTTTTCAGGCGTGGCTTATCAGTATTCGACTTGGGATAAACAGCAGGTCTTGGATATTGACTAATAGCATAATATTCTTTATGTTTATGGTGATTAGGCACCATTAAAGGTAGTAAACTTTTGCCTTCAAAACATGAAATCGCTGGGTCCATATGATCACATTTCGGTATGTTATTTCGTAAACCAGAAAGCTCTATCAATGTTGGAAACAAGTCGACTAGTTCAACAGGGCATGACACTTTTTGAGATTTCATTCCGGGAACTAAAAATACCAATGGTACCTTCAATGCTACATCAAAGTTGCTGTATTTGGCCCATAAGCCGTTCTCGCCAAGTGACCAACCTGAAAAAAAAATCTTATTAAAATTATAATTAATTAAAGTAGGTACCTAAATTATTATGACAGTATTACCATGATCACTAGTTAAAACGACGATAGTGTTTTTCAAGTCGACAAAACTCATGAGAGCTCCAACTAAGTCGTCTATGTATTTTGTTGCAGCAAAATAGCTTCGCTTAATTTTTTTAGTCCAACCTGATGGCATGGTGCCAAATGGGAAGGAGATGTTTAGTTTTGCTATATCGTCTCTTTTTCGCACGTCTGACCACGGATGCCATGCTACCGTAGGTAAATGAAGGTATATTGGGATATTTCGGCGGGTGAACCTTGTTCATTGGGATTTTATCTGAAAAAAGATACATATCAATATACCTTAAATTGAAACATTATATTTATCACTAAATTGTGCCCGTGCCTTCGTCCGCGTAGATTTCGCTAAAAATCTAACTATCATACGAAACACTTTTTTTTTTCAAAATAAAATTCAGCCTATGTTACTCGTGGATAATGTAGCTTTCGAATGATGAAATAATTTTTTGAATCGGTCCAGTAGTTTTTGAGCCTATTTATTACAAATAAACAAAGTTTTCCTCTTTATAATATTAGTCGCATGCATTAAGCAAGGACAGTTCGTAATCCTGTATTCAGCTGCCCTTCGCCACACCTCGCCCCATGTTTAATTGTAAACTATTATTAAATTTATTTATTATTTTGTTTAACATGATTTTATTGTTTAAAAATATTTGATTTTTGTATCAATAGATTTGCCTCATGTTTGGTAATCATGAGTAGGTTCTTATTTAAAAATTTTCTTCTCAATCTCACCTATCTATTTCTTCCGCAATAACAGTAATGCTAGTAACTAAAGATCTTAACGTAACACTTGTAACTATGCTGGGGATTATTAAATATCGTAATAGTACTTCGGATTCTAAGGCCCGTATTCTAGAACGAGAAAGAGATAGCGCTATATACGACAAATAGCGGCATCCTTTGATATCTCTTTTACATGATTTTGAATGATTGAGTCTCGTTTTAGAATACGGACCTAAATGTGAATAGAACCATCAATGGTAGGTACCTACTATAATGACACTAGGCGATTTTTATTGTGTCTGTATTTCTGGCGGTTAAAACTTTAAACTGATTTAAAAAGTGTTGATAGGTTTCTACCATATACCCTACATACTTACCTTCGTACTCCTTTGGGAATTTAAGAGGTATATGCGGTTTATGAAAACCGACTGCCAGGAAATATGGATTCGTCTTATTTCTTTGTTTCAGAATGTTAATAGCGTAATCCAAAGACTGTAAGTCGGGTAACGATTTTCCTGGTTGTTCTGTTATGGTAACGGGACAGATGAGATTACTTTGAAGTGACGTCGTGTTCGTATCTTTGCAAACGGCACTATCTTTGAATATTTCGGTGGGTGGGTGGTACGGTGGAATCGACCAGCTATAAGGGTAATCGTCAGTAAAATTAGAACTTTTGCCGGGATGAAATATTTTACCCACTGAATATGTTTCATAACCGTTTTCCTTGAAATATTGCGGAATCGTTGTGAAGTTACCTACAGTATCTCTCCAGTAACTGTAAAAGTCGTAAAGATGCAAAGAGTCTGGACGTCTGCCTGTTAGAATGGAGTTACGACTAGGTGCGCAGAGAGCTTGCTGTAAGTTATATAAATGTCATTGTATTATAAATTTTCTCTTTACCTTAAGAAGCTAAATAAAATAGCGAAATGAAACTTACTTGAGCAAAAGTATTTTCAAAGTTTATACCATTTGCCGCCATTTGTTTCAAGTTAACCAAATAGGTTTGGCTAGCCGATAGATGGCGTAAATCATCAATAATAATAAACAATACATTTAACTTTTTGGTGAAAGTTTCTTGTATAGTAATTGAACAAAAAAACGATATACTGAAATAATAAAGGTGAAAGGAAACCCTCATATTGTTCTTAAGTATGTGAGTAACTAAATGAGTGCACGAACACCTAAAATTAAGTTAAATATTGGAAACATCACAAGCAACTACAGATTAGAAAACGTAATTCCATTTTAAGCAATAGAATAGAACTCACAGTAATACGTCCTATTCGCTACTTAAAATAAAGTACCAGTACTAAATTGAAAAATAAATGAAAGCAAACTTAGCTTCTAATTAAATTTGTAAAAACATTATATTATACTATAATATGAAACGAAACGCTACTTCGATTTCAAAGAACAAAGAGTAATTGTAGTCTCACAAGGCAGTCGAGGCACTTGACTTACGTTGGCCTGTGATGTGATACATTGGATCCAATACTAACTTACCGCGACCGTAAGTGTTTCGTATTTTGGCAACTAATTCGAAATAGATTTATATCTATATAGACCTTAGCTAAACAATATACTTACTAGATGCACAATCCCACTCGAAAAGTGTCCACGGCGAAATTTTCATTCATAATACGTCGCTCGTTACATGTCAAAGTGACAGTAGTATGCTCGTGCTTTTGATTTTGTACCCTTTTAAAAAAGGGTACAAAATCAAAAGCCCTTTTTATGGTAAAAATTTTATAGTTCACACTATGCTAGTAAGTTTGTCTCATTGAACTGTCATCCATGAGTAGTAGTCAGAACTAGATATTCCCTGCGGTTTTACCCGCGTCCAAAGATTATATTCTCCCGCAGTAAAACATTATCTAAATGTGCGCAGCTCACGCGACGCGTGGCTGCCGCGCGGTTTAACATTGCTTTATTTTTCTAAAATAAAAGTAGCCTATGTTTTGCCTTATTACATCAGCTACCTGCAAAGAAAGTCCCGTCCAAATCTAACCAGCAGTTTCAGAGATTAGTCGGACCAAACCGACAAACAGATTTTTTCTTCAAATATACCAAATATTGTTCAACGATGTAACACAAACTTTACTGTGAATTCTGGGTAAGACGAATAGAAGTATTTTATAAATAAATTTGAGTACTCTATTTGTAAAAACTCAAAATCTAATATGTAAACATACAAAATGCCAATATGAATTGTTGCATTTTTGACTGCTTTAAAATAACTGCGCATATGAGTAGATCAAAAATCAAAATATACGAAACACGATAAAATTAAAAACGTAAATTTATTTCAGTCTACCTTACCGAGATAATATTTAATGAAGTCATCTCATCTTTTTTTCCTAATAATAAGCTATAGGTTAAAAAAATAATTAGATTGTTAAAATAAATCTCCCTATCTGTAAAAACACAATCTATGACTTGGTACAATTCACTCGTATAATTTTACACTATGCATCGTATGGAAATATTGGAAATATTAGGACTGAATCTAAATTTGAAATACAGCGCCTGTTTATTAGCTCATTAGCAATCAATAACTGTTAATTCAATTAAAACCAAAATGATGGATACATTTTAAAAAAAATGCTATGAATGTTTTGTTTTGTTTGTGTGATTATTTATAGCGATAGCAGCGCCCTCTTCACCAGGGAAAAACAGTCGTTCGTTCACACACGCACGCACACACCAAACGAATAAGTGGGCGTTCGAGTATTGTCATTCTAATCATCTGTTCCGTAAATTTTTGTATATTTTGTATATAACATAATTTATTCCCCATTTATTTATTGAAACGAATTAAGATAATTTAGAGCATTTGTTTGAGTGTATAAGAGAGTGATGTTTGATAAGTTTTGTTTTTTATTTGTGTGACGTCATTGTTTTCGACTGCCAGCAGTAACGACGCAGTTGCATTTTTACGAAGAAAATGGAGTTAAAATGAAGACTAATAATATAGGGAAGGTAAGTTTATAACGTGTTTCGTAAGTTTTCATTGTCTTATAAAAGCAAAATGTAGGTAGATAGGTTTATGTCGTAAAATGGGGTAGGACCAGTTGCATCGATTTCCTTTGTCCTCGCTCCCTTGTCTATCTGCTAAACGTACACAAACTTGTATTTGTACTTGGCTGTACCAGCTGTTTCACAATAACATTATAAGTAGTGATAAGTATCGAATGCTGAATATTTATAAGGTGAGCAATAGATAATGTTATTTTTAAATTATGTAATCTTTAGCTATTACTTGTAAGGTAGAAGTAAAAAAAATGCTGAAAATCGAAATGCAACCTTTACGATTATTGAACAGTATTTTAGCAATCAATAATCAGTATCAATAATTCATAAAATACATAACAAACAAAGCATTAAAGAATAACAAAAATATTTATGTAATTACTCATCAAGGTCATCAGTTGTAATAAATGGAGCCAAAATTACATAAAGGAGGTCATCTGTATTCAAATAACATAAATGTTTGTTGTCTTTTATTTGGATAGGAATAAACTTATTGATTTAATGAAATTGCAAATATATTGGCTTCTCATGAGGCTGAAACTGGCTGAAAAATTAAAGAAGAAAATATGTGATGATCAGAGACAAAAGAAGACTTGCTCCGAAAAAAGGGTTTTTCATTTACAACTTTTGATATTTGAAAATTATTCTATTAAAAATAGATAGTCTTTTTCTTTGTCCCTGACCATCACATCTGTTCTGCTAGTGTTTTTTTCTGCCAGTTTCAGATTCTTGGCTTCACACTAAATTGCATACTTCTTTTTACTTTTTGTAATAATTTATTTTAATAAAAAAATTAGTGCTTGTCTCATATCAAGTAGGAAATGTTATTAAAAACCTAAGCATTTTGAAAATCATCAAAACATTTTTCTAATAATGTTTCGTAATTGTACATGCCTAAGCGTTACTCAATATAAAGATAGACAGCAAAGTGTTGCAAACATAATACTTACAATCAGTAAAAGTATTTAAGTAACCTTTTGAAAAGAACTGGCATGAAAAATAGTGGTTGACTATGATAACTGTGAACTTATTGAGAACTTATAAAATACGAACTAATAATCCTAGGTGAGGAAGTCTCAAGATGTCAGCCGACTCCCCGCGGCATGTGCGGTCAGGGGGGCCTCTTACGGTACCCTCGCAGCCGCCCAGCGACCGCAGCATCATTGATGCAGTGTCAGGCTTCATTAATGATGTTACTCTATCATCATCATCCAATGTAGACCCAAAGGATGTCATACAATGGGCTAGGTAAGAAATTGATTCTATTATAGCAAGATTATAATTAACAGTGTTATATTTGTTCTCTACCTGAGTTGCTTTTTCAAGTACATCTATTAAATATTTTTATTTAATGTTTTGTAAAATAATTATGTCTATTTTTCTTAAGTTCTATCAAGTTCGTATAGATGATGACCAATAAGCCTATACTTTTGCAAAACAATCTGTATTTAGGGCAGGGTCTGCCAGCAAAATCTTTTATCAATTTGTCAGTATCTATTATGTTATTATTTCATTTGTTACACCGATAATATTGTGTTTGGTAAAAAAAAACGTAATTGGTAAGATAGTGTTTGATGTCAAGTTTGATCCAGGACACAAGTTTTTAATTTTGAAGGTTTGAAACGGCTGACATCAACGAGCCCACACCGGAAGGGGACGGCGACAATGACATATCTCCTCTCCTCCTAATCCTCGGTTATGGAGCCGGGGTGCAGGTGTGGCTCGTTTCGCCCACCGGGGAGGCGCAAGAAGTCCTGTCCTGGCGCCAGGGCACAGTGAGGGTGCTCCGTATACTGCCAACTCCGCAGCACGGCGACTGTTTTACGTCGAAGAGGCCCCTCATAGCTCTGTGCGACTCGGCCAGTCCCGGACCTACATTTTGCTCACTCAGCTTTATATCAATTAGAGGGGGTGAACAGGTAAGTGTTATGTGCTAACTCAATGATATTCTGTATATATAAAGGTAGATACCCCTGCCTCAAAAAGGAACTGCCAAAGAGAATACAGTTGTAGCCTCTTTGTTATGTAAATGTGTGCTCATTCGAAATATGTGAATGTGTGCTGTCGCTGCATTCGGAAACTTTTTCAGTTGTTTTGTGAGCATATCACGAATCTATACTTTTAAAATTATTGTGCTAACTTGAATTATTTGATTGTAAAATTCAATTACTTATTATTTCATGAATTACAGCATATGTGTGTTGTTCATATATAAAGCTGTTGGCGATATCGCAAATATGTTTTTTCAAGGTTAATAAAGTTTTGTTTTTGTGGAAACACATGTCAATTACGTCACGCTCGATACAATTATGAAGTGGCGTCGTCGCGGAAATTGTTATGATGCCGAACGTAATTACGTCGCGACATTCACCTTACTGCGTTTTATTGAATTAAATGAAAAACTTATCAACATAAAATTATCATATTTGTGAAGTAGTACATAGCTGGTAAAATTTATTACAAATTGTTGAATAAGAATAAATTATCCAAATTCAGAGTCAGATGGGTTAAAATAGGCAATAGTTTGCCTAACTAGAAGTTAAGTTTGATAATAAATGTTAGCAATATTAACAAGCAGTACTTTAGCTTTATTATGCCTAACCATCATTAGGTATCATCATCAACAAGGCTTGTAATACAATTAAATCTGATTTATATGAGCACAATGGGATACTTTACGAATAACGACAAAATTATTCAGGTTTTACATGTGTATACTGATAACCTTTAATACCTACTTGTGGTGTGTTGGTTTGTATTAGGTATTATCACTTAGATTGCCCAAATACCAACTTTTTATTTATTAATTTTTTGCCTTGGTGTTTGTTTGCTTCAGATAAATGAACCTGTAGTTCTACACAGAAAACCTTTTATGTAAACAAAAAAAATTTAAAAAGATGTTTACGGTCTTTTATATTTTTCTTTTAAATGATTTTTCAATGTTTCCAGCATTGATTTTCAAATTTTTTTTTTAAACAGGTGAAGAGCATAAAATTCAAGAACCCCATCCTGGACGTATTGGCGAACAAACGCTCGGTGGTGGTGTCGTTTTCGGAACGTTTCGCGGTGTTCGACGCGGCGACTCTCGAGGACCGGCTGGCGATAACGACGTGTTACCCGTGCCCGTGCCCCTTGGGTGGGAGCATGCCGGTCAACCCGCTCGCTTTGGGCGACCGCTGGTTGGCGTATGCTGACAGGAAACTTAACCAGTCGAAGAGGAGCAGTGGCGGGTGTGAAGGTATAATAATAATAATATTAAACGGTTTATTGGACACCCCCCCCTTACAAAAGTAACAAATAGGAGAAAACCCCGTCTTTCTGTGTCATTGCTTGGTGCAGTGTACTGATGCTTCCAGCCCAGAGACTGACTTGATTCAGTTTTATCTTTTCTTATTATATACATTACATGTAACAGTTCCTTAATTAAGATATAAAGCCAACAGTACAAAACCAACTGAGTAGATAAACATTCATAGCAAAAGTAGTATAAGATAGTAAAAACTTAGAAAAATTAAATGTCATGCATAACACTCATGAACGCCGATATCCAGACACAATAGAAATCCTGTTTGTGTCTGGCGTCTGAAAGCGTCATTGGCGATCAAAATGGTTGAAGAATTTATGATATTTTATTTTCGGACTATTTTATCGACAGGTATAAAGATGTAAACATCAATTACGCCAATGAATCCCAAGATGGTAATAAGCAGTGATGGTATCTGCATTGTATAATGTTGCTTGCACTTGATACGAGATTACCGAAGTAAAGTGTACATGAATCATGCACTGACATTTAACAATTCTGATTTGATTACTATTATTGTGTTGAAACCCACTGAACAACACATTGTAAATACTGGTTACATTATATAAAGTGTTATTGCGAAAATGAAATAAAAAGAATATTTAACTGAGGAAATAACTAATTAGAGCTCAAATATGGTTTTCCATGGTGTGAAGATTCATTTCAATAACATTGTGGTTTTTAAAAATCTAACAAGAAACTATTCATAAAGCGTGATATGCTTAGGCGTGCAATAAATAGATAACAATTATTATAAACATCTTATCTATAAATGTTAATACAGGAAGTAGCGGTAATCTTTTCTAGTCAAATCTGTAGTTTTTGAAGCTATGCGCAATTCTATATGTTATTATTAATATTGAGAAGTTAACTATCAATTGGTAAACAATTATTTCCTTTGTTTGATCATCACGGTTATTGACTTCAATTACGTATGCTGACCTTACAACTGCATATCATGCTTTATTGCAAATATTGATTGCACTCGTTAATACTTATATTTTTTTCATATATTTAAAAGTAAACATTTTTATAATTTTATAAAGCTTAATTCAATATTTTTGTGTTTCACTAGCATACATATTGTAACTATTGTACACGGGGTGGAGGGTTGACTACCTGAGATACAGGAACCTAGTTCAGGTGTCAGCCCGCCATATTCTCCAATGATAAATATTTAATTGTATGTTTTCTTGAGTGGAGAAATAAAAGAAATTATTTATTATTTTGATGAGGTGACAAACCATAGTAATTTTTTTAACGTATATATTGTCTAGGCTTCTTTATTCTGTCTCATTTTCTGGAGCTGCTATGTTTGCATGTTATTTGCATCCTTTTCTTGAACTCAAAATCTTATGTTGCCATGCCAATATTGTCAAATTTATGCTCATATTCTAGAACGAGACGCAAGCATTGATATTTACTTGAATAGAGTTAGAAAGGGATAGCGCTCTATACGATGAATAGCGCCATCCCTTTCTAACTCTATTCAAGTAAAGATCAACATTAAGTCTTGTTCTAGAATACGGGCTTTAGTGTTATATTTTGAAATCACATCTTTAACATATCAAATAATTGTTTTTTTTTATACTTTAACTATCCCTCATACAGCTTCCTAAGTCCTAGGTCCCATATTTTTTTCATGGTCATTTAAGTGAAGGATGGTCATTCCGTTCACCTAGTGATAGTAGTGATACGCCTGACAATGACACATGCAGTGTTAAAGGAAATTAACAACAATAGGAAGTCATTACTTCCGCCAACACTGCCGCACGCCCGTCACTCGAGACGACAGATCTTACGTCTCATGTACCCGGTAATAAAATTTTACTAGCTACAGCACTCTCATCCCGAAACACAGAAGTGCTAAACACTCCTATTTAAACACGGGACGATATCTGGAATTGCAGTGGTATCACCTAGACGACTCAGTATCTAGTGTACCTAGTAACTGATGCCGTCTACTTAGAATAATCTAGAAAGATGTTTAGTACTTTACTCTTTCTCTCTCTCACTCTCATCAATCTATCTATCTATCCACTACTGAATATCTCCCCCGCTTTAAGCTAGATATCCCAGTCTTCCGCTCTGCTCATCCAGTCTCCTTTCACCAGTTTTCAACCAAAGTTTTTATAATTGTTTTTCTCCCCGTCAATACCAGGCGAAGGTGTTACCAGCTACACAGCCACAGTGCTCCACGCGGCCAAGTCGCTGAGCAAAGGGTTGCGCGGCCTCGGCGAGAGTGTGGCACACAGTCTCGCCGGCGGCCGCAGCACGTCGCAGTCGCCGTCGCCGCCGAACGCCGACGTACAACAGCCTGGGGTCGTCACCATACTGGATATTGAGGTGGGGCTCTAAACTAAACTGCCAACGTGTTCTAGGAGTCTGAACCTTAACTTCGTGATCCGGAAGTTGTGGGAGCACATCGCAGTCGCTAAACGTCTATGCAAAACGCCTGGCGACGTCACCATACTGGATATTGAGGTGGGGTTCTAAACTAAACTGCTTACGTGGTCTAGGAGTCTGAACCTTAACTTAGTGATCCGGAAGTTGTCGGAGCACGTCGCAGTCG
>PQWD01006132.1:0-24801 GCA_019425675.1 Leucinodes orbonalis
AGATACAGATACATGGAGTATGGTCATAATATTATTATAATTATGATTGTATGATCTTTTCAAGGTTCATTTAGTATTTCCTTCGCTCATTTCGTAGCTCCAACTCGAGGTCGTGAGTCTAGCTTAATTAATTGGCCTCGGCCGGTGACACGGGAAGGAGATGCATGCCGCTCACTATGAAACTCATAAATTTTGAGACGAGAATTGGACCTCTTGGCACTTTTGTTTTATAGTTCGCAACTATTCTGTTTTCCTTTTACTATGCCCTTTGTTCAGAAATAAGGATTCATCGTTTTGTTTTCTTGAGGGAATTCAATGTGACATTATTTATAATTTGTTTTACAAGAACTGCGCAAGTCGAGTTGTTTATTTCAAATGATCCGATGATAAGAAATTTAAAAATGCAGATAAAGCTAGTCTAGTGATAATATTAACTGTGGATTAATAGGCACAAAAACGTATATTACAACAGTTTATTAATATTTGAAATTTTTCAAGGATCTATATTTAAATCTATGCATGAACCTTTGTGCCATGATAGCAGGCAAAATTATAAAATAACCAGGACAAAGCTTTTTTTTGTTTTGGGTATTACGCGAGGTATATTCTCTCGCCCAGAGAAATACTTCGGGTAAATACCATAGAGCGTCGGTGGCGCCAATGATGTGGACTGTCGCCTCTCCTACCGGGAGGGCTGAGGTTCAAATCCGACACGTACCAATGTGGTTTTCGAATTTTTGAAAAATATATGTAGTTATCGCGACGCTTTTACAGTGGATGGAACATCGTGAGGAAACCTGCGCACGCCTGCGAAGAGATTCAAAGGTTGTGCGTGAAGTTGTCCAACCCGCACTGGGCTCGCTTGGACGACTAAGGCCTAATCACCCTAATACGGGTAGGCGCTCGTGTCGCTCCGGTGTGTCGGTGCGGTTAGTAATCAGTCGTTTAATGAGATGATTGATGTGATGATTCTATCGCAGTAAAATGTAACCTGTATTATATTTTCCAGGGTATCAGCTTACTTTGTACCAATTTTTTTAAATCGCTTTGTGAAGGCGCGGGCTAACTAGACGCTGCTTGCTTTATTTTAAATAAAAGTTATATCAAAATAAAAGTAGCCTAAGTATTTTCCTATTTCAGCAGTTAGAGCCAAAATAATGCTTACAAATCGGTGGAGCCATTTATAAGATTACTTGGAACAAACGTCATTTTGGTGTATGCACCGTATATTATTACGGTGTACTATGCATGAAGAAAAAATGGCTATTTCAATAATACAAACAGATACTCCTATTTTATTTATATGTATAATAATAATTATGATTTCATCTTTTGCAACACTGTTGAAATAAATGAATTGGATTACTTAGATGTAGGCTTTAATTAGAGACAATAATAATGTATTTTTGATAACAATTTGATTCACAATTAATCATAAACTATATTTGTTGCAATTATAAATTACCGTGTAAATTATCAAAATAAGTGTCTTGAATTAAAAGTTCAGTAACATATAATTACTTTTAAATAATTAGATTCTTTATTTTACAAAATATGGTTACCGTATCCAAATTGTATCCTTTTAAATAATGGGTGTATTTATAACATTGATGATTTTTTATCGTGAAGGTATTTATGTCAAATAATCCTCCACGAATATACTGTGTGTTCATACACATTTAGTTCATGTATGAATGTATCTCATTTATTGTGTTATCAATACATACGTTCTTTGATACACACATAAGCCATAGTAAGATACAACCAATAATTAAATACATGATATATTAATATTCCTTACGAGAATTGTATAAGACACACATATTGCTCGATAAACTTATACGGCAGTCGGCAATCGTCCAGTGTGACTGGGCTCTCATAAATAGCTGATAGAAAATAAAAAAAACTTACAATGGACCGATAGTGGTAAACGTGAGAAAGCGAACCGTTGACACATTTGAAGATAATGTGCGCATGTCCTTCCAACTCTCGCGGCATCTAATTTATAAGCTGACAGCGGGTTTAATTATGAAAAAAATACGTTTTAACCACAATTTTTCAAATATGAAAAGCAAGGTATTTTTTATGAAATAAACAAGCATACAACTAACCATTCTCTTTCATAAGTCAAATGCTTGCTTACTCCTCCCAGACAATCGTCGCATGAAACTTGATCAGTATGTCTTTGCCTAGAGTAGTAAAGGTATAAAGTAATAATTATTAATACAATTTAATTGCATTTCATAGTACACGATTTTGGCCTCTTTTTCCATAATAAAAGTTAGCAACCTTTGTATCCTTAAAAATAATATTAATGCAGATTCTAAATTGTTAAAGCACTATCGTATAATATTTAAAATGCCTGGTCCTCTCTTCTGGCTGAAAGACAGGTATATCGAAAGAATAACCGCTATTGTAAAATAAAAATGTAAGATTTAGGCGCCCATACGAATCACGATACGACCCTACCCGGTATCTTATACGGAAATTATAGTTTCAAATGAAATAAGTCAAAGAATGCATGTAACCTTTGGTAACAAAAAAAAGATTATTCTGGTCTAGAAACCAATTTATATAATTAAGTCTTAATGTGTTCAACGTTTATGATTTCAGATGATGTTTTCAATCACTTCGCTCATGCCTTGACCCGTGGGCTCATGAATACGGAGCGGACGGGCGCAACGTAACGAGTGCGCATTTACATTTCATCTGCTACAAATGACGCGGTGCATTGCACAGGTTGTGTAAGGCCGCGGTCACACTCCAGTGTTTGACACAGTTATGACGTCGGGATTTAGAGCGCGATTAGCATGATAAGGGTTAGTTAAAATTAGATGAGTGACATAACTGGAAGCTATATCCATTTTACGGTGAATATGAACTCACTTATTACAGAAAAAGTTAAGAATTTTTGACAGTAATTTGTATACAAAATAATGTATAAATAATGCAATCTTCTGAATAAAGCCCGATTTTTATTGAAAACTTGCAAATGCTCACAACCATTAAATCAAAACTCCTAATGTATATTTTTTTTTAAATATTTAATTTAAATTCTTTTTAATTTGTTGGCGCATTATAACAAAGTTACAAACCTGTTAAATCTTATTATGATATTTAGAGCATAATTTGCATGGTAGAAATCTGCTGCGCTGATTTTACATATATTTGCACTATTATGCAAGAAGATATACTCTGCGTTGGGAAAGGTAAGTTTATATGCATTTTGTTTGTTCTTAGGAAATATATGAATTTGTTAATTTGAGAAGATTTTTAAGAAAGGTTGACCTAGTTACGCTATATTCAAATAGCCAAATCTCCATAAGATTTTATGATTAAATTTGTAGCGTATCTAATTTTTTTGGATGATTTGCGTGTAGATACGTATGATAGGAAAACATTTTTTAAATCATGTAATGAAGCAAAACTAGGTAAATTGTCAAACACAATGATACCGAGATAGTGAAAAATATACTACTTGATAATAATTAAGTAGAATTCGCGAATAAAAAACTGCATGTATTAAATCTCTTTCGTCAATCCTTATTATTTATGCTGGTTGCTAAACAAATATTCGCCCCAAAAAAAAATTTTATATTTTTCTCTGTTATAGATCCATAAAAATCATTGAAATTTATAAGTTTTAATGTTTTCTTCGAGTAACTGGTTTTCATTGGTGATGTTGCTGATTTATGATTATGATATATTCTCTACATTAAAGTTGAAATTATAGATCAAACGTTAGAAAACACACAAAATACAATGCCAAGTTTGGCAGTTGATATCATTCACTTCGTGGAAACTAGAGCATAGAAAGGTGTATTGCAGTTTGATAGAAATATTGAGGAAGTTATAAAGGTAAACTGCACCATGATTAGGTAACACAACGACTTCGGTTTTATGCAGCTTTGCTAAGTTTAGACGAATGTTCCAGTGAATGTTGATATCGAAATCGCAACTTAGAGCTTGCCCGCTGATGGGCCGTTACTTTCGAATATATTTTATGGTGAATCAAAACAAACTATGAGCAATACGCAATTTACCCTTGAGATGATCATCATCATTATCATCAGCTCATTAAACGTCCCCACCGAGGGGCACGAGCCTACCCGTATAGGGTGATTAGGCCTTAGTCGTCCACGCGGGCCCAGTGCGGATTGGACGATTTCACGCACAACCTTTGAATTTCTTCGCAGGAGTGCATGAAGGTTTCCTCACGATGTTTTCCTTCACCGTAAGAGCGTCGGATAACGTACATATATTTTCGAAAATTCGAAAACACATTGGTACGTGGCGGGATTTGAACCTCGGCCCTCCCGGTAGGAAGGCGACAGTCCACACCATTGAGCCACCGACGCTCAATGGTGTGGCGCCTTGAGATGATATTTGGTTCAAATTTTGTGAATTTTTATGTTCAAAAATCTAGGAATGAATAGACTTTGCTATAAATATTTAAAAAGTTCCTACGGGTTCTAACTTATATTTCTTTTTGCAATACTACAATCCTATTTAGATAATGGAATAAAGATAATTGTTTAGATGTAACCAACCTGAACAAATTAACAAACAATATGTCATCTCGAAATAGCGTCTATAGTTATTGACTTTCACAGTTACATGCATTATTTTCGTATCTTCCCTTATCATAGATAAAAAATTGGCCAAGCGCGAGTTGGACTCGCCCGTGGAGGGTTCCGCAGCAGCCAGTTACATTAAATAAAATATTTTTTTATTTACTTAGGCACCTACTACAGCTTTAATATGCAAAAATAGTGGTTCACCGTTTATGATGTATAAAAAACTACACACCAGAAATTGTTCAAACTAAATTTCGTTGTTAGATTTTATGATCATGTATATCTTTTTTTATTTATTTTACTAACCCCATAGTTTAAAAATTAGAGGAGAGGGGGGAGGACACTTTTACGGTACCTTATAACACGACTTTACAAGATTGATATTGGCAGATAGTAAAAATGCTAGATACGCATAAAATCGGTGCATACAGCCTTACACACAAAACACAATATCGCATTGACACACACGGACACTCTTGCAGTCGCATTGGATTCATCCAGAGAAACAGGACAAGCAAAAACAGCATACTGGGAACTGCATAAAGATATCCGACCGGAGTGAGGGCGAACTCGCTCTTAAATAAAATAAGGCGGTTATGTAAATGACCAGTCCGTTCCGAGGTGCACTGGTATTACAAAAAAGTCTTTGTTTCCTTGCTGAGGTAAAGACGCGGTATGAAAGTAGCGGAACTTACAAACTTATGTGGGATTTTCTTGATCAACAGTGTCGTAGTAGGTTTCTTGTAATAGTATTCTTGACTAATATGCATTGTGTTAATTTGTGTTAAGTTAGTTGAAAAACAAGGATGTTCACGATCGTTGACGATTTCATAATTATTATCCTTAAACGTAATCCTGGTTACTTTTTTTTTCATTACAAATTTTTCTATACGTCAGATTTTTGTTTACGTTGCAGTTGACGGCTTAGCGTAGGGCTTACTTGGCTACAGTGAAGTATTTTGACCTGATCTTCGCACATGGCTGGAGGGTTGGAGATAGCAATACCTATGAAAGGTAAGATGGAATAAAAGATCACTTTTACCCATTCTCTGCTCAAGTTTTGTCCCTAAGCAACCTAATAACACATATAACTTTGTGCAATATTTTTTTCAAATATTAGGTATATGAGCTTCGGTGGCTCATTGGTGTGGACCGTTGCGATGAGATTCGAACCTTTACTTGGGAAGTTTGTGATCCTCGGTTGGGACATTTAATGAGCTGACTATTATTTATTATTAATTTATATATTTTCAATATTACCTTCGCCTTTATAAAATTGAACACCTAAAATTTAAAATGTATAGCTTAACCTAAAATTACAACCTATCGCTTGTGCCTGCGTTATCTTCCACACAAGCGTGTCCTCATAGTGCGGATTTACACAATACAGGGCCCAACCTGATTACAATAGCACGGCCCTCATGGTGTATGACAGACTAATCACCAGCCAGGGGACGAAACATTCCGCCTTTTTACGGATTAAATTTGTTCTGTATGTTAATTTCGTATTACGGGATGTGAACGGCTATGTATTTATTTAGAGCAGCGTTTGCAATTTATATTTATTTCACTTAATAAAAACTTATAAGAAGACAAACTTCTTAGAAAAATATTTACGTTTATACGAGTATAAATCCTAGTTGAGCTGAGCAATATAGAAAACAAGTTATTTTATGTTTAATAAATTTAATTAAGTTTAATGACTATATTTAGGAAAATGAGAGACTAACCCGAAAACTGTAAATTCATTGGTTATCTTTAAAACAAAATAAGTTAAAATAAATAACCATAATACGTTACAAAGACTCGAATGGTATGCCATGTTTGGAACTACGCAAAATCAACGTAAGATGTATCAAACTAATAGATCTTATAAAGGGTTTCTAATGTTTATTAAAAAATTAACGAGGAATATCTTATCTCTTTCAGTATTTCATTCCTTAGTCCTTATCTTATGAAGCCTTATAAAATCATAGTGAGGGAGAGAGCCGCATAACTATCTCGTATTTATACAAATTACATTATAGCCGTCTGAATCAATAAATAGGTCTGGACATTAAGTGCCTGGAGTTGTAACCACTATCCTTGACAAATAGCAGGCATAGTGCACATTTTGTTTACTCACCATCATGGCCATCTTTCAACAAAAAAATGCCTCAAGCGCCGTAATCGTTTGCCGGCGGATTATAATGTATTTGCTTTTTACATCATTATTTTGAATGATGGATAATTTCACTGAACTACGATCGAAGATCACGAGATACTTTGAAGTGTGTTCAGTGAAAGTATACAAAGGTGAAGGATATTTCAAATGTTTTTTAAAGCATGTCTTTGATATCAAGTGACAAGTTTTAAATTGCAATTAGTTTCTTGGAAAGTAACATTTATGATACAGATTTGGGTTTCCAGAAAGTCAAAATTTTTTAGCGTAGGTGTAGGTTAGGTCACCATCTGTAAATAAAAATGACTGTGGCGCTGTGCAATAACGTATTCCAGATTGTCTGAATCCCTTTCCGTCCATTTTTTTATTCTAGCTAATACGGTGAAATGTGATTGTTTTTTTTATTTAGTATTTTTAACAGTGATTGATGACCATTTTACTTCTTACTACTGTCTTTCGTACCAGATTATGCATTATTGAATCATCAATTCTTTTTATTTGAAATCTACGGATTGAAATATCCTACTAAATTAATTAGACATTAAGATAACACTATACAAAGACCTATCCGTGAGGGTTTAATTATAGTATGCCAGAAAATAAATATATAACTATTCCAAACCGTCACAAAAGCGAGCCAGTCAATTTAGCAACTGAAAATACGGAAGACGTGACTAAATTAAAAAGAACTATATTTTAAAGTAGAAAAACCCAACAGCATAATACTTCTGAGGTTTAAAAAAATATTTGTCTTCCATACAATCGAACTTGTCTTTAGTTGACTCCTGGCGCCACTAAACAGTGATACTACTAAAGACACATAGTACGCTTGGAATAATTAAAATAACGATATCTAGTTAATCCTTTTGAAGAATTAAATTTTACTCAGCAAAGGCTGTCTATTTATTTGACGAAGGCTGGTTTTTGTCTGGCTGACTCGTATATCTGTTATTTATACGTATGAGAATAATCAATTACACAATAAAATCACAAACAATTATAGTTCTAAGTAATTATATTTAAAAATTCTCGAAAAGTCCTCTGCTTAATATGCCCAGTCTTCCTTATTACTGGTATAAAACCAGATTTCATCATTAAGCCTCGCTCACTGAACTTTTCCAAATGGTGAGACCATCGAGCTGGCGGGCGTCTTATAGTCTTTTATGTATCGGTATTTTTTAAATACGGAAATACATAGAAGTGCGTTTCATTATTTATCATCATCATCATCAGACCTATTCCTTCCTATAAAATACACTTGGTAAACGATTATCTGCGTTCAGGCTAAACGGTGATATACAATCTTTAAATATTACTATTTATTTAGCGAAACCACTGAGGTAATCAATCATCTCGATTACTGGTGTGTTGGCTTCAGTTGCTATTGCAACTTAATTTCATAAAAATAAAACAATTATCTCAAGGTAAAACCAACAGCCGAACTTTGTACAAGCACTCGCATTTCGAGTAAACGAGAACGTATCGCAACGGGCAACATTAAAGCTGGCTTTTTAAACAGTGCACGGCGTAGGTTGTGACCTAACTCATGTAACTAGGCAAGATCGAGAGCTAATCTCTATTAATTAGAGAGCGCAGGTTACGAGACATGCACGGCTCTTGTTACTTGCTCTGTACGGGAATATTAACAACAGCTTTTGTAGTCCTTACTATGGGCTCTACTTGGACTATAATGGGAGGTTTATTAGGGATGAAATGTCGAAACTTATGCTAGTTTGAAACTTTATAACGAGGTATTTGAATAGTCGGGGTGTTACATTTTAATTTTATGGTGTTTTTGTCTGCACTAAAAACAGTAGGAACGTTACTCAATAAAGTGAAGAAAAAACCATTGATTAATAGGCTTTATACTGACCTGGGTCTATACGACATATAAGGGTTTGAAAGACTCGAATATTCTTAATTATTTTATTTTATTATGTGTCCAGTTATAATGACTTCATACTCAATTTATACTTTTGTTCTTTAATATTTTTCCGGTTGTTGGATACATTCATTATACCCAAAATCTAATACAAGAAATTTCTCCACGAGAAAAGAGTTATCTTCGGATTATTTATGTGCACATTTTATTATCTGTTAAATACGTATTTTCGATTACTTCTATCTGACGTTTCCTAACATGTATCAAAAATATAATTATATAAATACTCATAGTAAATATTTACAAACAACATACCGTTACATAGATTATCATCATGAAATCCTATACAACATTTATTAAACTAAGATCCGTATCGCACCCATTGTCTTCTTCTTATTCATATATCATTACAAATGAAAACATCAACTTAACGATCTCGTGGACTTTTTCATACAATTATCAATTCAATTAGCACTCAGCCTGCATTCCTGGATCGTGTTCGATTCAAAGCGCAAAACAGCGACTTGCTAATGTGATTGGGTTAATACATATTTATGTTGATGCTGGTCCCAGTGACCGGCCGCGTTCGAGGGTTGACAAAAAGTATGACAGCCGAGTTGTCATGCAAAAAACTGTACGATACCATTTTAGGATCAATCCAATCAGTATTTTAGGTCACAGCGGATATCGGTCTGGTTTGCAGTGTCGGAGCTGCAAAATAAATACGTAAGTATGTTACGTTTATTTGTATGTTGGTTGCTGTGTAGGCTAATAGTATTCTAGTGGCGGTTAATAAAAGCTATACTGAGTTATCATAGTGGTGTGACTATTGCTCAATAATACTTTGTCTAATGACTAAACTAACTAAGAGTTTCGTGCCATAACAATCAGATTAACTCAGTAGGTATTTGAGGGTTCTGCAATTCCTTATCTGCAGTGACGTGCACAGTGATTATGAGTAGGGAGTGATACTAATCGCAAAAGCAAAAAACAATTTACATTTTTGACAAATTAAGTGCTGTTGATGACAGCAAATCGCCTATTGTTTCAAATCTGTAGAGGAAAATAGGCGCATAAGTAGAAATCATATAATATGTTGGCGATTTATCGGGTTGTCTGGACGCACAGGGTATGCACACCACTGCTTATTTGAGGGGTGAGGTATGTTTCTGACCTATAGTTATAAGGACTACTTACATCCTTTTTTAAGAGAGTTATCATAAATTCATATTAAATAACTAGTTCGGAAATGTGCAGCAGTTTTCTTTGTTCTTCAAAACTCTATAAACATTTTAATTCATCATCTAAAAATAAGTTGGTAATACATGGATTTCTGTAAATAATATGTACTTCTTATATAATAAACTAATTGACTTCTAATGAAAAGGCAGTAGAAATAGTTTACTGATTTATTAATTTATAAGCATTATTCAACCAACAAGTCTTTTCAAACAGTGTAAAAGACAGAATAACTTTTCAATAGGCATTATTAAAAGTCATTTTAGAATCTTGTTGCCCTATTATAGTAAAAAATATTGTTTCTTTGTAAATGCTAATATCACTTAGCATTCAATTTTTAAATATACTTTTTACTTAATGCATCCAGCATTTTACTAAACATAAATATCTTTCTTTGGTTTAATATAAGTAACAAATATATACCACATTCATAACACTTGTAGAGCCATCTAGCGAGAGTATTCCGTAAGAATAGTTTATGCCGCCCACGCTAGATGTCGATAGTAGCGTAAAAATATATTGCATTTCTTTTCGGAGTTTTGAAATCAATTATTATTATGTCAGTTTTCATTTATCTTTCTTTTATTTAAGTACAAACATTAATGCAATATTTTAAGACTGTTGCCTTACATAGTGTTGTTTTTGAGGTGTTTTCTATGAATAATAAAATAATGTATGTTATAAATAAAAAAGTGTTTTTATTAATTTATCCGTAGTCTAGTAATCAACATGCAGGCTCCTTGCTTTTACTGCTAGAATGTGCTTTCTGTAATAATAACTAACTGTGTATTCAATTATTATATTTAGTGCAGACAAAAAGAATTATGTATATCCAATAGTGAACTGCGACATTATGTTTAAGAGAGATATATGGATTTCTATTTCGATCTATTAGAAAAGCAATCCCTTAAGCACAATGTACGCAAACATTTAAACAGCTTCACCACTTTATTTCACGACATATCCACAATGCGTCGATAAAACATTCCAGCTCACCTCCGAGTCATTGTAAGGATGTTACAATCATGCTTATACACCCAACAATATCGTAAACCGTGTAGGAACCGCAAATGTCGAGACGCTCATAATGGGCAGTAAATCATCATTACAGCTTCAACATTTACTTAACATCTTGTAGGGACCAACAATGTCAGAATTCCCAGATTGAGGCATTAGACCGTTTTACGAGCTGGGATTGAGAGACGGCATACAGGTTGGGTTTTACTGGGTTGTTCTATTGTACAATGACATTGCTAAGTAAATCAATGCACCTGAAATTCATATTTCCATCATCACAGATTCTAACCTCGAATAGAAGTTGATGGTGACTTCTATTAGCGCATTAACTTATTTGGTAATAATATAATTGCTGCACTCGCTTCCACCTTTTACAGAATTTATACAACTTATATTGAATTACACTTTACCGAGGTTTTGTCGTAGTTGGCTCAATGGTGTGGACTGTTGCCCTACTACCGGAAGAGCCAAGGCTCAAATCCCACCACATACCAATATGTTTCGTATTTCGAAATGATATATACCTACGTTGTCCGACGCTCGGACGGCGAAGGAAAACATCGTGAGGAAACCTCGCACGCCTGCGAAGAGATTCAATGTTGTGCGTGAAGTCGTCCGATCCGCACTGGCCCGCATGGACGACGAGGCCTAAACACCCTTATGGGTAGGCTAGTGCCCCTCGGTGGGGACTTTTAATGAGCTGGATGTTTTGAACTGCCTTCGTAGGGAGCTGTAGTTATTGGAAAATATTTCAAGTATTAAAATTAACAAAAGCTTTACTTAGAGTAACAGCATTAATTAGTTTTTAATAAGAATCTATAGACTTAAATCCTCTTGTCTGCCTTAAATATACTCTGTTCCGGTTTAACGTGTTTCGGACTACATAAGATGCTTTTAGCCCATGTATAATTTCCTCCTTGTGTAGGGATTAACCAACAGTTTCCAATTTTACTAATCCCACCAATACGGTCTTGTCATGATTATGGCCATTTCATAGTAAATTTGCAAAGAGTAATTAACGAGTAAATCTACGTTTGAAGTTATTCTATACAAACACATATAAGGTTATTACCATTACATATGAAGTAGGCGTTTTCTATGGGAGGCACATAAAGTATGTACCCTATCAGAGTTGATTTTTTCCCTCGCAAGAAGTTTTCCAAATTCGATAAAGAATTGTAAGCCGTTTGACCTTGCGTCGAGGGAATACTGTGGATGACTTAGACTTTCCAATTAAAGCGCATTTAATTTCTTAGCCGTCTGTTCTGAAGCAGCATTAACCTAGTTTGAATGACCAGCCTCGGTTGTTTAGCAGCTAGTTTTTTATCATGGTTTGAAGTTACTGATAAAAGGGATTTAACAAGGTTTGAGCTAAAAGCAGTGGAATATGTTTTAGGACATGTATATCTCAATAGGCAATTCTTTTATTCTATCGTGTTAAAATTTCTTATAATCTATTGAGGGTGATTATTTTTGTGGATTTATATTAAAGCAATATAATGATTTTGTGATACACTCTGCTAAGATATGCACATTTGATTTTACACTACTATTGGCACCCTAAAGTTTGAATCGAATCAAAAACAATTTCACAGGAGGGTCAAAAAGAATTTTCATAATGACAAAGGGGAATATAATCGCTAACTTCAATTTCCTCAAGGGAATAAATAGTAATAAAGCTTACCTTCGATCTCCATCATTTTTATATTAAAAAGGTGCCTACTTTAAAAAAGGAATATGTTTCTATATTTAAAAAATAATAATTATTTTATCTTGTAGATATATACACAACCTTACAATAAGTAATACAATAAAACTAGAAGTTATAACTTATTAATAGCAATCTTAACGCAAAACCAAATTTCTTTCAAGCAACCTTGGGAAAAAGAAGCAATAAATAGGAAAGCTCGGTGTACTAAAATTTATTTACTCTAAATAGATATAAAATATTACTCATATTATAAATGTGAAAGTGTGTCTGTTTATCCGTCTTTCACGGCAAAACGGAAAGACAGATAGATGTGATTTTTACGTGGAGATAGTTTAAGGAATCACAAGGCTACTTTTTGTCTAATTAGAAAACCCCTAAAGTGGAGGTGGACGTTTGAAGTAGACACTTCGCAATTTTTTATGTAGAAAGCTTACAATTGTTATTTTCACGAACAAAATAATAGCATCATTTATATTCGGAAATTGGTCCCAAAAGATTGGGTGAAATTTTAAGTATGATCTTTCTCAAGTAGTAAGCTAAAATTCGATGAAAAGACGTTTAATTTAATCTACTTCTGCGTAAAATATATTATTATGTTTTCGTTATCAGGAAAGGGGAACCGTGTAACCCCGGATTTAACGCATGTAAAGCCACGGGCAAAAGCTAGTATATATTCCGCATCTCTACTCCTTTTCATTTTATTTGATTGTAAGCCGATTCACTTTCATGAAGTAGATTCACTTTGTCATTATAAGAACTAAATAAAAAAGGTCCTGGTTCTTGCTTATTTTTTATGTTTTTGTTATTTCCCATGTCAAGTATGGCCTAGGCAAAACCCTTAGAAACCTAAAAAACATTTTTTATAAACTAGCATCTCGACACCACTTGATAAATGGATTTATTTCCCACAATAAAAGTGATTTGTTTTCGTGATTTGTTTACGATCTACTTTATCAGTTGTGAAATTTTGTTTATGACTGTTTTTATTTTGTTTTATTTTAATAAGCTACATATATTGTTTACTGCCAAAAAATATAAAAACCAAATATGTATGGTACTTGATCATCCAATACAAGAGATACTACGCCAACAGAACGATTTTCTCCATGTTAAATGGAAAAAAAATAAACCGGTGGATGTCCATTTAGTCCCCGATTCGTTCTAAATCGTTTCCAACGGAGGGAACCGTTTTAAATTGCGCCGAGGTACCGATAAACGTTTATGCGACTTCAACTACAATTGTCCTCGAGCTTACATTCAAAATTATTGTTATAAGGCACTTTAGAATCTCTTTACAGCGAGTTTTTATTGTATGCCTTATCTCAATAAACTAAGAAGAATAAATTAACAACAAAACTATTTCATTTTCTTTCTGATCGCTGAAACGCCTTCATGATGAACATGAAGGCGTTTCAGCGATCAGAAAGTAATTAATATTTATTCATGCAGAATGGTAGGGAACTGCTTATTAAAAATTGTTAAAGTCGCATGGCCGTAGCTTACTCCAGCAGTGGGTTAAATGCACAGATTTCCCAATACAGGAGATAGGGCAAGCCGCGTTTAAAGTGCGACAAATGTAAGCTCAACGAGCATACACTGGCTGCCAGTTTACGCTCTGTGAGACGAGTCAAGACGCACAAATATTAGAAGAAATTACCGTTTTTTTCCAAAATGCCATCCTGTGCAATTGTAACATGCCATCATCACAATGAATAAGTGAATTTACCAAGAAATATAATAACTTTTCACAGGTAAGAACCGAAAAGAAATTGCGACACTGGGACTGCCTATAAACCTGGCGGCTTGTCCAGTCTAATTGTATATTCGGATGTCTGTGGTTAAATGGATAAAAAGATGAAATATTTTCATGTTTAGGTTAAAACTTAACTGCTTCGGTTAATATGAAAAAAGGGTACTATTTAAGGGTGAACAAAAACTTTTGAAAGACAAAGAATGCAATACATACACCATTGTCAATAATATAATATAAATTAAAACGAAAAATGGTTGTATAACCAGATTCGCAGCTAATCAAAATCTCGAGAAACACTCTTGAATCAGAAATATAGTCGTTAATTTAAGTTATCGGTCCTTTTCAACATTTATCATGACAAAACAAATACTCAACATCTAGCTAACAAACGGACCAAATCTGTCCATAAATCCATGTAACTCTATAACATTTTGGATATTTGCGTTGGTTGAAATGCGCTTCACTCGTTGCCAAGTCGCCCGATGCGACGCGTAGGTGTCTTGTGCCCATAAAGTAGAATTGTGTATGACTGCCCGCCTAGTAAATCTTTAGCGGCTTAGTGTTAGATGTTAATGCTATTGCAATGCCAGTGAGATGTTAAAGTATATAGATACGGGTTACTATTAATACAGCGGCAGTGCTGACTTCATAATTTGCTTGTTATATTATACAGGCTAACGTTGTAAATGAATAAAATAATAGAATTCGCAGTACATTATTATCTTAATTTTGAATTGATTGTTTTTAACAGTTATTATTTTTTCAAAGAGGACTTTCCCATAGCACTATGATAAGTTGATAACACATCAAAATAAAGTATTGTCTGCAAAATAAAGGATTTCTCCATCTTGTAATCGAAACAAGAATAGCGCAAAACGAAGAAATAAATAGCCGAAATCAAGACACAAAGTATTTTTTTTAGCATTTTGCGGTTTCTTTATTGCTCACATTATCTATTATTGGATCATTAAAAATTGATTAGGTTAAAGAACTTTGGGAGTATTTTTTATCATAATATCCATAGTTCATTATGAAAAGTTCGCAAATGAGAATTATTAAAATATAGAACACGAAATTCGGCAAGCAACGGTAAACCGCAACGCTCGGTAATTATCGGTAGACGCGAAACGCGTCCCAATTGGAACTGACAAATTAATAGAGAGCATTCCATGCAAACTACTAATCACCACTTTATTGGGGAAATGGTGTGAAAACCGACGCGTTTGAGCGCTACAAGGGTGGCGGAAAGCATTTTGTATAATCAGTAAGCTATTTCATAAGCTATGCATAGCTACGCAGCTACAATAAAATTCAGGGTTTTACATAATTTGTAAAAGTTGTTTTTCATTTCAATGAGACAACTAGTTTGCTTATCAGTAAAGATAAAAGTTTACAGATGCAGTTGCAGTCTTGAAGGAATCCAATAACCTATTGATAATATTACTTTCCGTCATCAGCGTTCTTCTCTTGTCACCGAGAAGAACAGTTCTTGGTCTCTTATACCCATGCATTTAACTAGCTATATTATATCATAGGACATAATTTGAGCAAACTACCTAATAACTCGTCAAATTCAGTAAGCCTTTGTTTGCAAGTAAAATCTTTATCCTAAAAATCCTTTCAGCTGTGCCTTAATTCATGTCTCAGTTCAGTTGTCAATATATCGCATCTTTCATACTATAGGGGCACATCTCAAAAAATAGCATTTTTGAGTTTTACTAATAAACGGGCCTAAAATCAACATATCTACATGACCCTCTTGATAGAAAAAGTAAAAACGTGCAATAAGGCCGCGAAAACTTAGTTTATGCCTTTTTCATATTTCCGAGTAAAGTGTGTCATTTTAATAATGCTGGGATAAACTAAATATGCGATAAGTAAGTTCATAACTAACGGACATACTCTTATAATATTCAATTATTTTGCAATTAATGTTTTAATTGATTAATGACTTATTTTGTGAGAACCGAAGCGCTCAAGAATCTTCAAACGCGTTTTTCCAACAATCATGTTTTTCGAATTGTGCCCCCATAATATGAAAGGTGCGATATGTTTCTGCTGAAATTTAGTTTTCATTCTCACAACAGTAAAAAAAAAAATATTTACATCCTGTGTTTACAAAGGATGTGAGGTATTTCTTTACACATGTTGTATTTGATGTGTTAAATGTAATACTGTAAGAGAAATGCCGGTTGTTAAGATTTGTTATTATAATGTTATTTTGTATTTGGCTGCCCTTATTTTTTTGGACATCTTAAAACGAAAATCAAAATGCCTTCTAGACTGAACTAAGGGTTAACGGCGCGTTAAACTACTAATTGAATAATTAAAAAAACATTTAACACAAAGCTCTTTTCAAATTACGGTCGATTTTCCCTTTGAACTACTTTTACTACAATGTTTGCTTAAGGCTTATGCTTAACTTTTCTGATTGTCTATTCCGTAAATTCAAAAAACCCAAGAAGTAGATTGGCAATTCAAAGGGGATACGCTGTCAGTATTCGGAATCAAGCCTAAAAGGACTCCTTTTAATTATGTATTTTAGCTATTTTCTTTAGGTTCATTGTTTCTGTATATATTTTTATTATATGTACGTTTTAAATGATGTAATATTTATTAAGAACTATCCATATATCTCTATAGTAATCCGTACAAAATGTACGATTACTAGTATAATACCGTATTAAGAGATATCGGTTAACCTCCTTGACGTATCAAATAGTAATAATATTTCATTCTCCATAAACAAATTTCCTCTTATTACAAATTTATAATTTAGCTGCCTATAAATTGTTGTCAACGAAACAAATAATTAAGTAATAGTTCAATCACGTAACAACTTAAGAGTTAGCCTAAGAGCAAACTTGTTTCAGTTTACATTTGGTCGTGTGTTAAATAATTTTGATAAATACCAATTAACCTAATATAAAAAAAATACAAGAATATAAAAAGGTTGTAAATTAATCAATCAATCGTTTATTGCTTTTCCACAATGTTTAGAAGGTGACAATTTGTTATATAGGTACATTATGGACCCTGTCGGGCACAGCAACTTAGGAGAGAGGAGGGCATTAGTAATCACGCAAGGTAGTTCGAAAGGCTGAAACTAACATAGACTTACATCGAAGTATTATTCACAATACCAGGTCAAAGAGCCTAGTACACGCTTATTATCTGACTTAACCCACACAAAGTGCCAAGTTGGAATGTACCCAAGTGGGCACCCAATTTGGCAAGATATCTAATGGAACAGATGTCACAGACACCTGAAAGATGCTGCATCCAATATGTTTTGCATTTTATGTTCCAGTAATGTTTAATCGTTTCAATGACTACATGATCATCATTCTGTTTGTTTTTATAATTTTCATTTGTTTGTTTGATGAACTAGTTATGTAAGGTGGTAAGTGGCCGGTGGATGACGACTGCGAATCGGTATGCGTGGAAATCATTAAGGAAGACCTTTGTTCAGCAATCAACACATTATTCAAAATAGATCATAACAGTTAAATCATTACAGTGCAATTTATTCGGCATGATATTATATTGGGTTATTTTTATCGCAATGTTTAAAATCACATAGTTGCCATCAGTTAACATTGCATATTATCTTTGAGACTTAAATTTATTGATATTGTCTTATAATAATTAAAAACCTAGTATGTGTATTTAATTATTATTACGTAAGTATCCTGAAAATAGGTGATTTATGATAATAATCATTACAATCGCCAATCAGCCTAGGAAGTCATAATGTATGGGTGACCAGTTGGGTTACCATCATCTCTGAAAACCATATTGCTAATAATACGTCAGCATTTTTGTACCAGCAAAAGGCAACGTAATAATAATGTAATACTGTTTTAAGCGATGGCGGTAACCCCCTGACCCATTGAGTAGGATCTTAAAGGACGGTAGAGCGTCTGTGGCTGATTGGTGTGGACTTTTGCCTTCTAAACTGGAGGGTGCAACGTAACGTAAAATCCCGCCTCGTACCAATGTCTTCTCCAATTTCTGAAATGACATATTATACATTAATCCGACGCTCGTACGGTGAAGGAAAACATGTGAGGAACGACTATTGCCTATACACCCTTTACGGATAGGTTTGTGCGTGCCCCTCGTTAGGAAGGTATATTAAGCTGATGATTAATGAACAAAAACGTTTTTGAAAAACTTTAGTTCACTCTAAATTGTTTTCACTTAACCCATACAACACATCAAAATTGCGAACCAATTTCCAGCTAGTCGTGGATACCACTTACAATTAGAACTGATTACAGCTTATTTAGTATGGCGAAGCCACAATGGAAATTAGCCCTGTAATTGTCAAAATTAATATATGGTTTAATTATGCAGAATCAATACTGCCGACAGGTTCATAACAGTAATATTAGGTGGTGATTAATAGCATCGTTTGATATTAGTAATTATATTACGGTGTTCGTACACTTGAAGACATTATGTTATAGACACGTTATAAAAAATGAACTGAAGCATAATATGCTATGATAATATAGTTAACGACGTTAAAGAATACTTTACATTTTTATGTAACATTTCAACTGTATATGACCTGATAAAAAAGAAACAATCAACCGCTTTTTTTATTTGCAGACCTGTTAATTTTTAATAGTGTAGGTACATCTGTCAATATTATTGATACAGATAGGAAAGAATTGATATTGTTAATTGCCACAAAACTAGAAAAAAAGGAAATGAAGGATATTTTGTTATCTATTAGTAGGTAGAGAAACCTAAAATAAAAAGCGATTTATTGTTTTATATACATTTGAAAACGGTCTTAAAGAAATTTTTGAAAACATAAATTTGAGCTAAAACGCGTCAATACTATACGCTTTTTTTGTACCTAATTTATCTTCACCAGGCAGGTGAACATGAGGATTTTATTGATTATTTTTTTATCATACAGTTAGATAAACAAGATTTGTTTACAAATTGGCTTATATAAAAACAGTCCAAAATGAAATAAACACAATTACAATATCATGACCTACTTTACAGAGCGAGACACGATGTTAATATTCTTAAGAAAAAACGCATGTGTCCTTCCTAATGGAAGAACCATTCCTTCGAAAGAATTTCTCAACAAAATATGCGGACGTATGTACATAAATATTTACTCCTAAGTAAAGTTCGCCATCTCATGTCGTAAAGAACATTATGTAATTTGCATAAGAAGTTTGAATGGCCAGGGATGAAAGCCTGGAGTCGCGTCTGGCATGTGAATTGCTTTTTATATACGCTAATATTTACTTTTTACTTACGCCGCGGACATACAAGGGGTTTTTATATTTCTCGTACCGACAAGAATTTTGGTCACACTTCGTTACCGAAAATAATGTACAGGACAATTTGTACCTTTTATTTTTTCAGAATGATATTTTTTTATGTTTTATGTTAAAATTTGAAAGTAGCTTTCAAAATTTGCTTTTTAAAAAAGGTGCTTGTTTAACTATTATTATTTACAGATATAATCTTGTACAAAATTTCCACCATGCTTACCACCAACTACTCGTAGTAAATGAATAAAAGATAAACATAATACTGGTTGACTATAAAGACTTATTATTTAGTTATTTAATTTGGAATTACAATAATATAATTTTATTAAATTCATTAACTTATTTTCTAAACAAGTTCTTGTAACTTAGAATATGTTAAGTAACAGCCTTTATATTTTAACGTCAGACCTACTTTTTCTGTACGTTTAATGTTTGGTTTGATTTGGCAGCTCATCTGACTTTTCATAAACCATCGAGGCTATTGGTTAGGCCGATTGCAATTATTTCATCTTAGCTGATGTCAAAAATAATAGAGACTGCACGGAATTCGAAAACAATAATCAAGATAAGAATTCAATTTATATTTCCGGGGCAATCCGTGGCCCCTTTCTGTTTTAAATCAAGCGCACCCTTACTTACATTTGATTTTGGTAGCGATGGCAATCTTCACCGTCCCGCCCGCAGAAATATTGAAATTCTCGATAAAATCTATCACAACAAACAAATTATCGTTATCGCACAATGCTCATGGGAAAACTAATCGAAACTTATAATTTAGTACCTAAGGGGTTGTTTTATTGTGTAGCGACATAATCTTTATTGGTACATTTGTTTACATGGATATCTACTTGTGTATTCATTTCACTTTTTTGTTTGAAAACTTCCTCGATGCTAGACTACTGTTTTCAAACTTAACATTAACATTAGGTGTCCAACCAATTTTGGAAAAATGTAAGAAAGTGACTTCTACCTTGCGTTCTTGCCGTGGAATTGGAACACACGACCACCCGGTATTTGAAAGAATGAAATAGTAAAGCGCTATTAACATAATATCACAGATAAAATAAATATACTGTAATGTTCAAATGATTCACAGTTTGTAGAAATGTTATATTTATGAATATATATCTCAGTAGAAATATGTACGTTGCTTGGCTTTTTGTTTGTGTACTTCGTGAATAACGTATGTAGTTACGAATAATAAGAAAACCAAACAAGCCATACAACATTCAGTCACGAGAATAAACGACTGTTGTTGCAAAAACTCCCATGGACGGTGCCGTTTAAAATAGATTTAAACGTTCTAAATCAAAACGGCGACATTGCAATGTTGCCAGCCCGAAGTCATTCATCAATCGTTTTAGTGGCTAATAGTTTCATTCACTCCGACTTTCTTGCGGAAATGGACAGATCAATGGGCGGCTTCTCTGCCATCAGTTGGACTTAACGATTGGGAGCATTGCATTTTTGTGTTTGATGTACTTTGATGTTAAGGTATTCCAAAGTCTTTAAGTTTATTTACTACAATTTACCACTTGATTATTTGAATCTTTTTTCTATCATTAACATGTGCAATGCAGTATTTGAGTGCAAATCTAAGCGATAGTTTCGAACATTGCCTTATAATTACCAGCAAACGCAAACAGTTCGTTATGTGCCCACGAATCTGATATCACTACGTTTTAGGCCAAACGTACGTTGAGCACGCGTCAGTGAAACACCGTGGGAGTTATTACAGGAATACCTAAATGATTCGTGCTTTAGTTCCATGCAAACATTTGCCAGGTTGTGCAAGTTGGATAGGCCATAGAAACTCCCACACAGCACTCGACTGACAGTTACTTTCAAAACAATTACGCTTCCACTTCTCGATGTGGGACACACTGTCTGGATAAGCATCGAACAAACCAACGGACTTAGCTTCAAAACTATGAGGCAAAAATAAAGACAGTGAAGAAATAATGCACAGCTCCAAAGGTACCACGCCGTATCTATATATATTTTTAATTTCTATTAAGTGTTATTGAATTTTTTTAATAATGAAAAAAATATTTATGGTTCAAAGAACATGATTTATGCATCTCAATCTCGGGGTCTAGTATTAAACGGTAAGCATGTACTTAATGCGATTTAAATAGTTTTTTTTTATTAGAATGAAACAATATGCTCAAGCCGTTGATCCTGTGACTTTAAGATGTCAAATAGTGACTACATAACCCTCAAAACTGTTGCTTAACCGACCGATCTTGGTACCATTTAGATCAATTAAATGTTACTAAAACAGATTCCTTTATTGTGGATTGAGAAATAACCCTGATAAAAAATTACTACTCTGTAGTATATAACTTAATAACTAATATCACAGCATGATTGCAATACAAGCTTGCTCCATTTCATGCAGAGTACAAAAAAAATGTTCTTGGTTAAATCCTTGGCGCTTTTATCGACCAGTCGAAGTTGTATTTTTTATGTAATTAACCGAACGGGAACTGATATCTCCATGAAAGTCTTCCCAAAACACAGCAGGGCAAAAAAGTTATATTTCGCACTTCTATAATAATTAGCACTTCTGCCTCCTTGACGACTCAGTGTCAAGCATTCTACTACTGTTGTTAAAGCTGCAGCATCTGGCAACACAGTGCTCCGCCAAGATGAGCCAAGCGAAGCGTAGAGGCACTACCTACTTTTTCTCGAAGGGTTTCATCGTATTCTTGTTACTAAAACAGATTCCTTGAATGTGGATTGAGAAATAACCCTTTAAAAATATGACTACTCCGTACAACGTAGTATATTACTTAATAACTAATATCACAACATGATTACAATACAAGCTAGCTCCATTACATGCAGACTACAACATGACTTGATCCTTGCGAGTTGTCCGACTTGTCAAACAGAGGATTCGCTCGCTAAACACAAACGCGTTGCGTCACGGAGATGCAATGAAACACGTTCCTTCTATCTAGACAGACATCATCACGATTCCGTAATTTGCATATAATGACTACTTAAAAAGCGACTAACATGAATTGTATGGCAGTTAACTGAATGTATATCGTATAAGATGTCAACGCTTGATCGTTGATTACTTTATTGCTAGGACCTTCATGAATAATTTCTATCGGATTTTGATTTTGGATTTTTTATTGGGTATGTTCATCGTTGATATGAAGGATATTGTTAATTTGTATATCTAATAAAAATGCTATTGACAAGTAACTTAGTTCATTAATTATGATTGACATGATTATAAAATTTGTGATGAATACTTCACCTTATATCGTATCCTGCTTGTCCAAGCAGCTGCTCTCAGCAGGATTTAATGACAACTGCAGACAACGCTATTACTTTAGCTAACTTTTGGGCTTCTATGGTTTGATATGTTTTTGCCATCGATACGCTAAGAAGAAGAACAATAATAATAATGTAATATTTTAAGTTGGATCCCAAGTAAATAACTCACCTAATAGCAGGAGGTAACTGCTTGTCTATAGTTTGACAGTGATTTAATGATAGGTTTTCCTATCTACATGCAGTGTAGTTGTCAGTAAGGGATGTTAAAACCCACGGTATTCTGAAATTTAATACCCTTCTAGCTCTTCAGTCTTGAACACACCTACATCGTAAGTATAAAATATGTGACAAATAGGTGCCTAAGTATATTGTCACTGTTTTATTTTGGCTATTATGAAATTCTAAAAGATAGTATGGAATAGGTAGTATATAAAAGTATTGCAGAAGAAATTATAATATGACGAATATATTGTGTAATCTATTTAAAGAATTCTAGTTCCTAATTCCAATAAAAATATTATAGTTTCTGGAAATAATTTATATGGCGTTAGAAATAAATATAACTGAACTAGGTTTATATTTTAGATAACATAATTTTGTTTGATGTGGTTTGTACCCTTTCGCCCACATATCGATGCCGGTGATCGAACCAACTTTGGACCAATGGTTTTGGGAATCATAAAGCTAGGAGTTTATATTTAAGTATTAACATGAGGTGTGGGTTTGCCTTTGAATGAAAATTATATAATAATAGGATATTAGGAATTCTATATTTAGCATTTTCCATAACGTATTTGTTATCAGAAAACAGTAGGTGTCTTTTTATGTTATACGGGCATAGTAGATAGTCTACATGAAGCGCAACAATGCCTACCAATAAAGCCCTTTTAGTAGGCACTGTCGTAACAACATATCTTTGAGATAAATGTTTTATACGAATCATCAATCGTTGTTTTGCCATTTATATGGCAATTATTTCTGGTAAATTAGTCCCCCATGCCGATTGTCTGATAGTGATAACACATAAAATGACATAAAAACCGTTAAAGCAAGTCTCTTGTCACAATTGAAGGAGGTATTGTAAATATTAGAGGTACTTAGCGTCGGTGGCTCAATGGTGTTGCATTTCTACCGGGAGGGAGCAGGTTTAAATCCCGCTACGTACCAATGTGTTTTTGATTTTCAGAATTATATGTACATTGTACGTTACCCGACGCTCTTACGGTGAAAACATCGTGAGAACCTGCGCACATCTGCTAAGAGAATCAAAGGTGTGCGTGAAGTCGGCCAATCCGCACTGGCCCGCGTGGACGACTACAGCCTATACACTCGCGTACGGGTAGACTCGTGTCCTTCGGTTTTTAAAAATGTGCATAGCGTGCAGTCCACGGAATAGCGACGTGCGTGACGTGACAAACAGGGCCGCGTTATTAAACAAGTTAAAATTTAATGTTCTTGATTAATCCTTGGCGCTTGATTCAACCCGTCGAAGTTATTTTTTTTGTGTTATTAACTGACGGAACTGATATCACTGTCAATAATAGTTTTACCAAAACAGAAGGACATGACAGCTCTGTTTCGCGCTTCGATAATAATAAGCACTTATGCTACTTGGACGACTTAGCTTCAAGCCTACTACTACTTACTTTTATTAAAACTGCAGTATTAATATAACTAGTAAGGTTTTTGTCGTTACGTCAATGTTTATCAACTCTTAGAAAAACCTCCACTGGTTATTCAAGAAGTTGAAATTTTATATTAATTTTACTATCTTATCAGTACATTATATTGCTGTTATTTGATCCAAAATGTTAAGTATCTAAGACAAGCTACAACAAAACCCTTAATAGTGTGACCACGA